>MEHQ01004432.1:0-179118 GCA_008828725.1 Saccharina japonica | reverse complement strand
TGAGTCTAGCCTTGCTCGCTAGAAAGACCCCCCCCCTCGCTATGGGCCATGCCAAAGCAAAGACCTTGCCGAGGCAGCGAGGGGAAAAAGGGAAGGTAGTGGACTACGCTAAAGGCCCGTTTTAACGAAAGAAAGTTGCAAATCGAATCGATTTCAAATCGATTCTTTTTTAATGAATCGACGCGGACTTTCATTTGATTGGTTAGAGCATCAATCACCGGAAAGATATTTGTACTTTGAGGCATGGAAAAATCGATTCGATCGGATATCAAAAGAAGTCCCAAAATACTTTATTTTTTGCAAATCGAGTCGAATCGATTCGAATCGATTGGAGTTCATCCAACATGCATGGCATGTTCTCACTGGGTGAACGTCCCCGAGGTGATCCGTCGCTGTTTGGGCTGTTCTCGACAACCACCAACGAGGCGATCAATCGTTAACCCCAATGAGTGGCGACCGAAGCAATAGCCGCGCCCACGGCTACATACCATAGCACAACGTGGCCCGGCGGTGGCTCCTCAAAACAAATCATGGCGGTCGCAAGCCCAATTTTTCCACCAGCTCCATCGGCCAACCCGGCGAGAACCAAGCGATCGACCCAAAACATGGAGGAAAAACTCAAGACTTCGATAGCTGCATCGCTGTCGCTGTCCGGTACATGGCGTTTAAGGGCTTCAACCGACCACCCACGCGAAGCAGAGAGTGACAGCTTCCTAGCCTGGGCCTTAAAAATAAAACAGAGTCTATAGCCGGCGTGCACGTGACGATGCACGCCGTCGCTCTCCGCTTCTCCCCTCGGTACTTGTCAGCCGGGTGTTCTGTGGGATGTCGCGTTATTCCGATCTCATTCACATTTCGAGAACATACGGAACATACGTGATTTCACCTGATAGGACGCAAAGCCGTATTTTCACTTCAAATCGGAAATAAATCGATTTGATTCATAAAACAAATCGATTTCAAATCGATTCGATTTTGAACTTTCTTTCGTTAATACGGGCCCTAAAGTGTATGCCTATATGAGTACGAACTCTATTACCCTTACTCTGAAGCAAGTGCTATCTTTTCGTGTGAGGTCGAGTTTTTCGAACGCAACAGAAACAGAAGTGTTTGTACGGGTAGGGGTTTTCCTCGGTGTCCTCGTCCTGTTGGAGAGTGTCAAATTTAACTAGAATAAACAATCAACATGTATAGCGTTTTAAAGTCCGGTTTGAGAGTGTCGAATTTAAATAGAGTAAACAATCAACATGTATAGCGTTTTAAATGTATTGGTTTTTTCCACTGCGCTCGCAAACTGTCTTGTTAATTTAAACAACACCTAAATATAGGGGCCCATTGCGAGATGGATTAAGCATCGCTTTACTTGACTTTCTTGAATTTTCACGCGGCGCTACTTCACGTTAAGCATGTGTTTGTTTGTTTTCAGGGTAAGCTGCTCCTGTCAGTGTCATACGTGACACCATCATCCTGTCAGTGTCTTACGTGACACCATCATCCTGTCAAGTGTCTTACGTGACACCATCAAGAATTACAATCCGATTCCCACTGATGTACACCAGTTGACGACAGTTACAACAATCCGGCTGCGGCGCCTGCTTCGTATATATCGCCGCGTTCATAACTCGGTTCCGTACCTTGCGCGTACCATATGCTGCCCTCTGCCGTGTTCTCAGTGCTTTCTTCACGCAGCTCATCAACCTCACGGACGAGGAGACTGAACAGCTAGACAAGTGCGCGGTGCGCGTAGGACTCCAAGTGACCCAAGTCGAGGCTATCGTCCCTAGACAAGAATGGTCAAAGAATTACCTAACGTGAGTATCCTCGTAGTAATATTCAATATATTTTGACCACTCCTGTAGGGCCAATACAAAGGCATACCTTCTCCTCAAGCCGAAACACGCATAGCAAATACCAGTCTCTGAGCTCCAGCGGGCGTCAAATATCTATCGCATGCATGGCACAAAGCAAACAGCCCTGTACAGACCAACAAAACAAACGTACATTACCATATTTGTAGCACGTATCGATCAGATAGTCGGGCATGTTATTTCGCCGGGGGATCGCAAGGGCTGTTACGTCGGTGAGCCGTTGCATGACTGCGCTGTTTTCGGGGCCCGGTGATTAAAACCTACGAGTACAGTTCAACTCAATGAAACTACGCAGCCGAAACGACCGCCACTACTCCTACGGTACTATCATAGAAGGGATGTCCCATGCGTCGACTGCAGACAACATGTTGACTATCCCGTCTGTCACTCATCCATGTCGTACTCTACCGGCGCGGTCGTCTTTCTTTAATGCATTGTAGTTTTATGACCAGGGTCATGTCCAAGGAGCTCCCTTCGAAGTTCGATCTGCAACATGACGAGCTCGAGAAGGAAGTGGAGAAGTACAAGAAGACGCTTCCGGCGGGGATGGTGCCCTCGGAGGACTACATGACACGTCTACGCGGGAAACCACACAGGATTATTTTGAAGGTAAGACAAAATACAAAAAATAGGACTGCTGCATCCCACACAGGATTGTTTTCAAGATTTGATAGAGTAAATATTCAATACCGGACTGTTGGATCGCAGTCGTAATGCACGCAGTTTTGTTTCAGCAGCGGTATGGTAGTGGTAGCAGTAGTCGTAGTCGTAGCAGTGGTAAGTAGTACAGGCGGAGTTGTACGAGTGGTCTAAGTTACAGTATACATTACAAAAGACAAGTATAACAAAAAATACTACGTCCTGCTTAACACGTACTGTAGTTATCACTACTAAAGTACTACGATTACTACTACTACTATGATTGTAGTTGCTACTACTGTACGACTACTACTACTACTACTACTACTACTACTGTACTACTACTGCTATGGAATACGAATAAGTACGTGAAACGCCGGCAAAATAATTAGGAACGACCCGTCAGGCGACACCACCGTCGAAAACGCAATTGTATGACTGGCTAGTCATAACCATGCTTCCTGGAACGATCCCCAACTCTCTTGCTGTCTTGTACACCAGAACATGGAGGCCGACGGCTCGATGACTGCGGCATGGGAGAAGTACGACGCTGAATGGGTTGCGGCCAAGGACTTGGCAGACACAGAGGTCGTGCTGTACAAGTTGAAGGTCAAGACGGACGACGAGGCGAAGGCGCTAGAGACGGCGGCGTTGGCAGAGTCTTCCCGCGAAACGACAGCATCTCTCGAGAAGGAGGCCAGCGACGCTGCGGCGAAGGTCTCCCCAGCAGCTGGTACTACCTCTACGACCACTGCTGCTGCCGCTTCTACAACTGCGGCTACAACGTCTTCCGCCGGCGTCGTTTCTGCACCAGCCTCTTCCGCAGCTACTACCACTCCCAGTGCTGACACCGCTGCCGGTGCGTCTCCAGCTACCGGTAAGATTTTGCTGCTTTATGTAGTGTCTGGACGTTTTTGTTGGCCGAGTGAGGCCAATTTTTGTTTCCTACGATTTACACGTTGTCTTATTGCATGCATAGCGTCGACAATTTCTAACAACAGTTTGTATGTGTTGATTGTAGTGAGGCGCGATCTCAAAACCTAATGATGAGGGAATATTCGTTAGGTAGGGGTTTCCATTGCGTTCGGTTGGGTTCGGTTGGGTTGGGCTCTGTGGGGTTCAGTGGGGTTTCCAGTGAACGACGTTGTTGTTAATGATGCACGAGCGAGAATATATTACGAGAGATACTACAACAGTGTTTTGCACCCTGGGAAATCGTGCGTTGCTTGGTCTACTCGGCCAGCAGAGAGTAGGATATGTGAGGTGATATGATGTTGCTGGAATTACTGTAATACAGTAGTATGAGCAGCCTCAATCTCTTCCTTCTCAATCACTAATAGTGCTTTCGGTGGACCGTGTGTCAACAATATTTGCGGCAGGTGAAAGCAAGGGCAGCGAAAGCAAGACGGCGAAAACACAGACCGCCAAGAGGAAGAGGGAATCCGCGGCTCCCATCATATCCCCTGAAACACGGCAACAACAGCGCTTGGCGGCGTTGAGGTGAGAATACCCGCTCGTCATACTGCTGCTGCTCAAGCGATGGGAAGCGTACGTACCTACCGATCGTTATAATTTGATGGATGGGTGATGCGCAGCATAAGCCAACAAAGGAACGGTGTAGGTTGTGTTTATTATCAGGATATGATTAGTGTTGAGCAGTCCATAACCAAACCGCCCTACTCAGGGAGTCCATAGGGTTCTGGCTCAGGCTTGTCTTTACTTGATTCGACAGTTATCGCTTTCACACAAGTTCGCTTTTCCCAAAACTACATAACAGTCTGCCGCCCTCCAACCATTAACGCTTCAAACTTGACGACAGGGACATATATAGTTTGTATATTACACATCCTGCCCCGCGACGAAGTACGAGCTACAGGTACACTGTATCTAACCGGAAAATATGCCCTCCCTTGCCCCTCTCCTCATCGAGCAGGAAACTTGTGACCACCATGCGTGTGCAGGACATCCACAACTTGGCATACGACAGTCGGCTGCCTTGCACGAATGACGCCATCCTCTGTTTTTTTAACGTCGCGGCGGATCCCGGCATTATGATGGACAACCCCACCGCCACACTCCGGTTGAAGAAAGCGCTTGAAGAGCTGGGAAACAACATGCACAGCCACGGCACCCTCATCATTGCAATGGAGAATTTGGGGGCGTTAAACATCTCGTACCTCACTGGTGAGTTTTTGCTTCCCCTTGCTGGTGTTACTAAACCAATGACGCAGCAAGCTTTGATTAGTAGTGCTCCGTACGGGCGGAACCAACCGGTATATCATGCAGCGCTCCTTTGCATTATTAGCAGCGTTATTCCTCAACGCCCGTTGACAACGCCAACGATAGACGCAAAATATCTCGAGAAATGGTGCAGCTATTGCTGGTTTCAATAATGCCGTACAACGGCAATGACAAAACTGTAAATTACAAAAGCAGGGCGTATGTGTCGGTAACGCCTCATACCCATGCGCACAGTACGCACCCCCTTACAACCATGCGCACAGTACGCACTCCACTCATTTTTCAGACGATCGTGTGCGTTGTTAACCCCATCGTCTTGTGCAGGCGTTCTCGCTCAGCAGAACTTCAAGCTGGAAGCAAATGGTATTACCACTGTGCACCTCGCAGGACAGACTGGCCGGATCGCGGACAACAAGAAAAGCGACTACCCTACCCATGTCGGAACGTCGCTTATCGCTCACAGGGCGCCTTATTACGTGTGTCAACCCGGCCGTCGTCCTAGCGCCCGGGCAGCATCTCCGGCCTGCGCTCAGGGGGAGGTTACACGTAATGACGTCCTTGAGTCCACGGGCGTCATCGTTTCACCGAAGCAGCCCGACGCCGGGACGTTTCTGGCGAACAAGACGGCGGCGCATTTCATTAAGCGGTGAGGGTGTCGCTCATAAATGACACATATTATTCAACCTTGTATTCCTCAAGTTGTCGCCAAATAAGTTATGAGCAAAGAAAGGAGAGCCTCAAGCTCGACAGCACCAACCAGGGTGGTTTGATGTCTCGGGAGTGACACCCTACTTCATTTTACAATGGGCGTTTCGAGTGAGTGACACCCTACTTCATTTTACAATGGGCGTTTCGAACGAATGTCAAGACCCGACCGTGGAGTGAGTAGTTATAGGCCGGAACGCCGGCAATAATTAATGTGCTGAATACCTGTGCGACTTGCTACTGAAGGCTATAGATGTCAAGATATAATAGCCGAATAAAATAGAACACCCGCTGTACGTACTGTAACTACGGGCTCGATATATTGTGACTTTCAATTTATGAATGCACCTAAGCATAGGCACCCCATCCAAAATACCTCTTTAGTATTTGTATGGATACACGAGGGCCCGCGATTAGTCACTAAAAAACTCTCGTTAATAGTACAGAGCTAGGCCGTTTACACTGCGGATAACAAGATAACAAACAGAGCTAGAATCATCCTACCTTTCCTCCTTCTGGATGCACACCGACTATACGTTTGATTTCTTCGGCGTCGCAGATTCTCCAGGCCCGGCGACGCTGTCTTGGTGACGGCGGCAGACCACCAAAGTTTGGCATCTTTGGTGCTGGGGACAGGGCGAACAATCCTCGCTGTCGTGTCTGATGGAGCGAAGCTTGATGCAGTTTCTAAAGAGCTGGATACGGCGTGCGTGCAGGCCCTCGAGGTTGGCTACTTCGCTAAACTTAGTCGACCACCCAAAAGAGTAGGGCAAAACCTTTGGCCGAAGTGGATTCCGAGATCCAACTTGTCTGAATCCATCTTGCGTGACGTGGACACTTATAACATGGTCGACGCGGACGACGCCGACGACGACGATGATGGGACGGAGAACAAGCAGGCTACGAAGAACGGCACGCCGCTCGTGGTGGCAAAGAAACACGCGGAAATCTTCGGAGTGGAAATCAAGGTGAAATTTGAGGTTCCTTGGTATTCAAGTTTACAAAGGCGCTTAAAGATTGAGTTGGGCTCCGTTGACAACTTCGCGTGCCCGAGTTTTCGTGCGTTTATAGCGAGACGAACGAAATCATACCATAAATTAAATAATATTCCCGCCTTTTTTCCCTTTTACCCTCCCGGTTTCGTTTTTCGTTGTCGTAATTTCACTCTATTATATAGAAGCATCTTTCCGCCTTTTTAATTATTTAGATGGGTTTTAGTTGGTCCGGGTATGTTTTCGTGTATCTTACTGTTCACGTATTTTTCATTATTTATATTTTCGCGTTTTCGACCTGTTGCTTTTTCCGGGAGGTTATTTATAGTTGAAGTATAAATATAGGCCATTTGTTGTATAGTCTCACCTATAATCGGTCTGACACTCCGCCCTCCCCTCTTCCTCGGCGTCGTGCTTAAACCCTCTCAAAAGTCTTGGGCGGTGTCGTGGTCAAGAAATGATATGATATGGGTGTTGGTCTGGGTTACCGTATTGCGGTCTACTTAATTTTTCTCGGTTGAAGTGGTTTTAGTCTGGGTTACCGTATTGCGGTCTACTTCATAATTCTCGGTTGTAGTGGTTTTAGTCGTAAAGTCGATATGATATGGTGTATGATCCCTTTGTTTTTATTACAGTATTGCGGTCTTTCCTGATTGTGTGCGTAATGGGTTCCTCAGCGTCGTGTTTTATACCATCACAAAAGTCTTGGGCGGTGTGGTGATGTGATATGATATGGGTGTTGGTTGGTTTTGTTGGTTTCCTAGTTCAGGGCTTTGTGTACGTTGCCTTCTTTTAAACGATGAGGGGTGGGTCGTCCTGCCTGATGTGTGCGTATTGGGGTTCTTCGGCGTCGTGGTTTTGGTATACTGTCAATCAATGGGTTTGTGTACGTTGCCTTTTCTAAGCGATGTGGGGTAAGTCGTCCTGCCTGATTGTGTGCGTATTCGGGTTCTTCGGCGTCGTCGTTATGGTATACTATCAATATACACGATGAGAGTGTTGGTGGTGTTGGGTTCTGACATGGGTTATAGTATTGTAACATGCGTTCGTCCTATGGCAACTGGAATGGCGTGCTGCTTGATTGGAATGCGCGATGTTGAGGGTACAATGAAGAGTCGAAGCGGAAGGGAAATACTTTCATCTGGAATGGCGTGTTGCTCGATCGGGTGGCTTGATCGAAATGCGCGTGAATGCCTGTTGGTTGTGCGTTATTAATGGCACGGCGCGTTATTAATGCATGTCCGGTCTTTCAATGTTGGGTCTAAGATGTTGTGCAATTATGCAGTCTTGCGTTCTGGGCCGTGGTGCCGTTGAGTTGTGTCTGCTGACGATTTAATCGTTTTCAAATAAAAGGAAGGCGTTTGTCTGCTGACGTGCTTTTATCGTCTTCAAAATTGGAACCGCGTTTCCGCTTAATAATCGACCCAAACTCACCAGGTTTACCGGGAAAAGTTGGGCTACACAACGTGTCGCAAGTATTTATTGCATATTGAATAGTGTTATGCAACGTCTCACTTCACACGTGGTTTCTGATCTTATGTTTTTTTTTCACTCACGGCCAATCTCACAATGTCTTTGTTTCGGATATAGTGTTATGCATCGTTCACAAACATTTGTTGAAGTACACTACGTCTCACTTCATGCGTTGGTTGTGATCTTCACCTATTTTTCCACTCACGGACAATTTCAAGATCTTGGATTCGCTTCTTTGAGCGGGCGGCCTTAGCCGCAAACCCCTTGTAAATATAAATATTAAATACTTTTGGTGCACGTACTGTAAAATGCTTGGTTTGATGTTATTTTTAAGGCATTCTTATTATTCCTTTGCCTTCTGACAATAGGCAGCTCAGATTTAAATAATACCATTCACGTATATACGTCTGTCTGTAGTGTTTAAAAGATGCCATTTTTTCTGGCTTTTATCTATGTTGTTTGTCTCTTTTCAAGGTGATACCATTGTTTGTTAGAAGCCAGCTAATACAATATGAATGATAGACATTGGCTTTGTATTTTAGAGCTGATTATTTTGAAAAACGATTGTTAATTGGGTGCTAGATGCTAGCCTTTCGGATTGGGCCTACCCATGTTTATCGTACCTGAATGTGACACTCCCTTGTTAATGTTTATATTGCTATCGTGGGAGCCGAATACCTCCTACGCGCGTGCGCAAAGCTCACCCACTCGCACTGACAAGCCCAGAGCAGCATACACCCCCGCGGGCCTACATGAAGTATGCCATCAATTTATGCTGATCGACCCTCACTACGTGTCTAATTCGCGGTCACCTTCACGGCACGTGATAGCGTCGAAAGTTGAGCTCGACTGATTCGATACCCCCTCTTTGTTGCGTCTGCACCTTCACGGCATACACCTTGCAGACGCATCTGGTTACGCCAAGCGGGGCCTTCGCGGGAGACGCACCACTTCGTATAAACAGGAGGTATGGCAGAGATATATGGGAAAAATGGTGTTCAAACTATGTCCGAGTATATTGGGGGGGGCACGTTTGGCGCTCCACTCTCTGCAACACCACCTCTGGATGGGTGATTTACATTAGTTGGACCGGTCATGACCGCTCATGACCGGTCATGACCGCTCACGACCGGTCACCTGTCCTCGCTCATGACCGCTCATGGCCGCTCATGACCGCTCATGACCGCTCATGACCGCAATCATGCCCGCGGTCATGAGCGGTCATGACCGAATTCATGAGCGGTCATGAGCGCTCACGACCGCTCATGACCGTGGTCGTGATGGCGGTCATGACCGCTCATGACCGCTCATGATCAAGGGTCCATCTTCGAATATAGACGACTCAATATTTTCAATTTTTGGTCGCGTTCATGACCGGTCGTGACCGCTCATGATCGCTCATGACCGCTCATGTGCGGATCCATGACCGGTCATGACCGGTCATAGCGGGGGTAGAGGTAGAGATCATGACCGGTCGGGAGCGGCCGTGAGCGGTCATGACCGGTCATGAGCGGTCATGACTGCCCACGCAAATTCGACCGGTCATGGCCGGTCATGACCGGTCCACTGGCCGCGGTCATGAGCGGTCATGAGCGGTCATGAGCGATCATGACCGATCATGACCGCCCATGACCGCTCACGCAAATTCGACCGGTCATGGCCGGTCATGACCGATCCAATGGCCGCGGTCATGACCGGCCATGACCGCGGCCATTTGACCGGTCACGACCGGCCATGACCGGTCATGACTGGTCGAATTTGCGTGAGCGGTCATGACCGATCATGACCGCTCATGACCGATCATGAGCGGTCATGACCGCTCAGGCAAATTCGACCGGTCATGGCCGGTCACGACCGATCCAATGGCCGCGGTCATGACCGGGCATGACCGCGGCCATTTGACCGGTCATGACCTGTCGAATTTGCCTGAGCGGTAAGGAGTGCTCATGACCGCTCATGACCGCTCATGACCTCGGAAACAACTGGGCATCGCTCATGACCGCTTTTAATGCAGCGATCATGACCGCTCATGACCGGTCCAAGTTATGTGACCGCCGACCGGTCATGAAATTTCATCACCAATTTCCGCGAGTTCGGTAATGATCGGTCATGAACGGTCGTTACCGCTCATGAGCGGTCATGACCTCACCTGTCCTCGCTCATGACCGCTTATGACCGGTCATGAGCGCTCATGACCGGTCGTTCTTGACCGGTCGTTGCCGCTCATGAACGGTCAATACCGCTTATGCTCATGACCGGTCGTTCTTGACCGGTCGTTGCCGCTCATGAACGGTCATTACCGCTTATGACCGCTCATGACCGGTCACCTGTCCTCGCTCGTGACCGCTCATGACCGCTCATGACCGCTCATAACCGCTGATGACAGCGGTCATGACCGGTCATAAGCGGTCGTTCTTGACCGGTCGTTGCCGCTCATGAACGGTCATGACCGCTCATGACCGCTCATGACCGGTCATCTGTCCTCGCTCGTGACCGCTCATGGCCGCTCATGACCGCTCATGACCGAGACCACACCTCCAGTCAACGGGCATGATTATCGCCATTGATGGGTCCATGGTCACCGGTCCTGGTCGTTAATGACCGATATATTATGACCTGTCTAACACATAGGATTCCCATGACAATTTTTACGTTCACCTGGCTCAACCCATCGTTGCCCTCGAACAATGGCCGCTGCCGTGGTTGACCATGAATGTTTAGTGCGATTGATTGCAGGGCCATGGCTTCGTCTGCGCCTCAATAGGGAATAACCCTAATTCCTTTAACCCTAGGGCAGTGCCTAGAAACGCATCGGCACACAGAGACACAAGCCCACCCGCTTGGCACAAGCGGCGACATCAAGTAGTAGAAACACGATCCTGCTGACCTGGGCTGTGGTCAGAGCCCGTAAAACTTCTGTAATCGCTCAGTAGGTGCGGGCGACCTCTCAAATAAGATCTCTTTTGAGGCCCATAGCCCACAGCACCGCAAATTGTATTGATACGAAGCAGCTATTTTCGTACTGCTCACGAGCTGGCTAGGACGACGAGACACTTAGACAAGACAAGCCCTGCGAATTTAAATTGGTGCAGCGCGCAAAAAGGAAGATCGGGAACATGGACAAAGACCGTCGAGAATCACTGCGAATAACAGAGCCATATATCATTATGCTATTGGTATACAACATTTATGCCATAAGCGTAGAATTCTCGGAGATCAAGAAGCCATTTAATCTTAGTTTTTATTGTATTAAGTGATGAGAATTAACGAACAGTGTACACTTTCGCAAACCCGGCCCGAGGTGTATATATAGCAGGTAGTTGTAGTAGTGTGGACTATGGACACTGTTGTTACTGTTTGGCATTCTTTTTCTCCATCAGACGAATACTTTCAGCAAGGTCTTTTGGAGCGACCGTTACAACGACAACTACATTAGGGTCGTTTCGTAACGAACGCGAAAAAATAACGATTTGTGAGGTTTTGTCTCTTATTGGTTTTTGCGTCATGATTCACGACAAACAGTCACGAGTGCTCGTTACCGGTCATGAGCGGTCATGAGCAGTCATGAGCGAGGACAAGTTACCAGTCATGAGCGGCCATGAGCGGTCATGACCGGTCATGAGCGGTCATGAGCGGTCATGAGCGAGGACAGGTTACTCTTAATGAGCGGTCATGAGCTGGCACGAGCGGTCATGAGCGGTCAGTAGCGGTCATGAGCGGTCATGACCGCCGACAGTTGACCGGGCATGAGCGGCCAAGAGCGAGGACAGGTGACCGCTCATGACCGCTCATGACCGGTCATGAGCGGTCCAGTTTTCCGTGAGCGGGCGTGAGCGGTCATGAGCGGTCATTACCTTGTATAGTACACCGCTCATGAGCGGTCATGAGCGGTCATGACCGCTCATGAGCGAGGACAGGTTACTCTTAATGAGCGGTAATGAGCTGGCACGAGCGGTCATGAGCGGTCAGTAGCGGTCATGAGCGGTCTACGTAGAGCGGTCATAGGTCAGAGCGGTACGAGGTCGAGGTCAGTAGCGTCATGAGCGGTCATACTCATGAGCGGTACAGGGTTGAGCGGTCAGTAGCGCGGGCGATCATGAGCGGTCATGAGCGGTACGAGGTCGAGCGGTCATGAGCGGTCATGAGCGGTCAGTAGCGGTCATGAGCGGTATGAGTGGGCATGACCGCCGACAGTTGACCGGTCATGAGCGGCCATGAGCGAGGACAGGTGACCGCTCATGAGCGGTCATGACCGGTCATGAGCGGTCCAGTTTCCGTGAGCGGGCGTGAGCGGTCATGAGCGGTCATTAGCTTGTATAGTACACCCCTCAGCGTCATGAGCGGTCATGACCGCTCACGAAAGTAAGACCGGTCATGACGTCATGACAGGTCATGATGGCGGTACATGAGGGTCTGTGTCATGGCGGTCATGACCGGTCATGACCGACCGGTCATGACCGGTCCAACTAATGTAGATCATTGCTTGGTTGCAAATCTAAGCTGAGTTTTGTGTTTCAATACAGACTTCTGACGTTCATACTCTGTTTACATAATATACATACGCGCTCGATGTTAGCATATGGACGTTGAGATCCATACGTATCTATTGTGATGTGCAGTCACCACGCACTGATACGAGTATATGAGTATCTTAGTCTAGATATTCGGGGAATTACAATATGCGGATAGATTACGAGTTTGTCTTACTCGTAGTGCGCCACATTGTATGACCCAAGCATCTTCATCAGGAACGATGCTGAGAACGTTGCTATAATGTTCCTATAACATTGTAGAGAACATTACAGGGAACAGTACCAACTACGGTAGAATGTAACTGCCCGTAGCATGGGCATTGTACCGGGATGATCAGGTGCAGGCACCGACAACCTCGATCACTCTACTCCTCTTCCCTCTTTCCCACTCTTCTCTTCTCTTCTTCCTTTTCCATTGATCTCCCTGAGGTCAATCTTCTTTCCATTATGGCCACATAAGCGCCTATTCAAACCATGACTTTTCTTCTTCTACACAAGTGATCTTCACAGAACACTCCGGTGCCACCTCTGCCATCTCTCTCCGTAGAGACAGAGCCTCGACACATGCGTCATTCTTTCACTCGATACGTGTGTTCTACTCACGAAGTTTTTTTTTTTTTTTTTTTTTTACCACAGGGCGCACAAAAAAAAAAGTTATCGACCCACCCCCCCCCCCTCCCTATATTTGAGGGAAGAAACCGGACCGTTGTGATCCCAGAAAACAATAAGTCAAGTTTTTTTTAATTACCCCCCCCCCCCACACCAACCAGCGAAAAAAAAATAGGGGGGGTCTCTAAAACCAAGTTAAAAAAAGGAACAAAAAACGAAAAAAAAAATGGTTTTTGCTCATTTCGTCCTGTGATCACAGCGATCCGGTTCGTTTTTCATTCTGACCTTCCTACGTGTGTGGTGTCGTTTTCTCTTTTTTGTTTACGCCCCTGTCCATCCCATTTATTATCTTCGCACTTCCGTCTTTCTCCCTTCCTAGTCGTCGGGCGACTCCCGAAACGACTGATGTTCGGGGAGCTGGTGGGGGGGAAGGGCCCGGACGCGGGGTGCCCGGAGCGTAACTGGCAGATGTGCCTGAAGGACGACTTCAAGGCGTTCGGAGCTACGCACGGCTCTACGGACGACCAGAGACGTGTCTTCGGAGTCCCGAGTTCAGTTTGGACGGAAGCAGCGAAGGTGAACGGAGGAAGGCAGTGGTACAAGGGAGTGCTGCAGGTAGCTGGGAGGTGTATGACCTCCTGGCACAAGGACGAAAAGGAGGCTAGCGGAAAACGAGCGACCAAGCGAGACAAAGAGCGCAGCAATAATAAAGAGACGCCAAGAACCAACGGGACGGGAGGGGTGCGGAAGAAGGGCGAATCGGCGACGGAAGGAAACAAGCGAGAAATGGCGGACGAGTGGCGCGATATGTGCCGGATTGACTCTCCTGGACTGTTTGTTTGTGTTTGTTTGTTGTTTTTTTTTTGTTTTTTTTTTTCCCCCTCCCCCCCACCGCCGCACCATTGCACCACCCCCTCGGGATGACGTGTCAATGTGTTGTCTCTGTGGTCTTGTTTGTTTGAGTGTTTGCTTGTACTTTTGACTTGTCTCTTTGTCTTTGTCTTCGTCTTTTTCCCTTCGTTGTTTGTTTTACCTTTTGCAGTTACACTGCTCGCAGGCCGGGGGTACATCAGTCCCACGGGACCATAGTTCCCTTCCCCCGTATTATGTCTGCGTTTATAATCGGGGTGGAGGACTCGATTTGTTTGCCTGACCGGCGTGAACCCGGCACGGAACACCCCGGCATCATAGGCGCACCAAGATAGAATCAGGGGGCGTATACCCCCGATTGGTGATGTTGACCTTACCAGTTTTATGTTTTCCTTCACATAGAGTGAAGAGGGGAGCGGAGGGCTCCAGACTAATTGTTTTTTACTGACTTTGATCGCTTTGCGGACCCTTCGGGTTCCACTTTTATTTCAGTATTCCTTTTTTGGGTAAGTTAGCCTGTGACCACGGGAATCGACCGTGTCAAGTGTTGGATTAGTACGGACCGATGGAGGTACTGGATAGAGCGACCGGCACGGTTTTTAATGTGAAGACAACAACAACAAGTGGTAACTCGATTCCGGGGTCACAAAGTAGGCTCCTCTCCCGCCTCCCCCACCCTGGTTCTTGCCTTGCATTTTTATCGCGAGAAGATTTCAGCACTTTCTTTCCTCGTCAACTCTCGTCGGATTTTGCTTACCCACGCTAGAGTATTCGCTCTCGACAGACGGTGTCATTTTAGAATAAAAACCTCCATGGGGAGAATCGAACCCTCGACATCCGGGCCTACAGGCTTAGTGGCTACCAGTTAGACCACCTGGGCGACAGGCTACACTTTTGCGGAAATTTCAAAACTAAAATGTACTTGTTTTTTCGTCCATTGATAGTGAAGTTGGTAATTACACACGTAGTATACGTACGTACGTAGTTGTTGGTGATATCACACGTTCGAATACATAGTATACAGTGCACTACACCTACGTATCAATTATAAGAAACAGGAAAGCTTGATCGGGGAAGGATTTATCTTTTTGGAGAGAGGGTTCTTTCTACACCAATCTAAAAATAAAAAAACTCGAATTACATGTTTTCCCCTAACTTCCACCGTGGCTTTCTTATTTACTTGTTTCTTATTAAGTGCCATGTATTGCACCCCAGTCAGTAAGAGTACAGCTGCTAGCAGTGCATAATTGGAACCTCTCTGTCGTTAAAAGGTGACCATTATTGTATTTTCGCATAGGCTCTCATACCAATATTTTACGAACTTTAAGTACGTACATGTTTCTTGTATTCAAATTTCGAAGTATATACCATAGTCGGCCTTCTATGTATGTGTATATATCTGTGTATATATGTCGGGGAGATAGTCGAATTTTGGAGCTTTCGCGTACTGTTTTCCCTTGCGCGTGCTACGGGGCGTCTATAGGTTTGAATGGTCTAAAAGATGTGACGATGTTAGCACACGTTATGCATATCTTCTGCGATTAACTTAGTCGTAGTTGGAATCGGTGGGGTTTCGGGACACTCTTTTCCCGGCGAATGAAGAGAAGATGCGTCCATGTCCTATACTCTTCCAAATTTCTGCAATAAATGGCTGACGCATGACGTACGTACCCAAACGTTAGCGACTCCATATATTGTACACGGAGAAACCGGCGCGGACACTTCTACATTTTATTTGCGGCCACCAATAGGTACCGACGTAACTAGCCCCCCTCGGCATGTCCCCCAACTACGTAATCTCCGGTAACAATCGGCTGCGGTCGGCACAGCTTACATAGCAGCAATAAAATGAGGACTAGGAAAGCTACAAATTAGAAAGTGGAAAAGCTTATCAAGGTTGGATTTATAGATGCCCTGATTTTGTCGTAACGGGTCTCGAGTTTCTATTTGTCTGGTAAAAGTCAAGTCTGCCTTGCTTCTTGCTCGTTTTTTTCATTTTTAATGGGTGTCTTGTACTCTATAACAAAAAATGTTTTGAGTGTTCGCGCGAATCGTCGAAAAGACATGCCGTTGGCCTTGGGTGACCTAGCGCCGGCTGTTCCTCTAAAATCGGAGACTGTCACCAATGGGTGCTTTATTTTCCGGTCTTACTACGCGGTGATCCTGAAAGCCTGAAAGGTAGGACCGAGGACCGAGAACACTAATCGTAAACATTTTGATCTATATTTAATGTCAACATCTGCCCTCGAGACAAGTTCAGAGGCGTGTTGGCAAATTGAAAGAAAGCTCAAACCGAAATCACCAGCGCCTGTTTCAGGAGTTTTTAATGAGGGCAAACGCTTGAAACAGGTATAATACCCGTAACATTTAATAACAATAGGAACAAAGTGAAATAGTGGCCAAACAGCGCGCCACGGGCAGCGTTTTTGGCACTTTAAAGACCACAAAAAGTTCCCTTTTGTAGTTCCTGAATCGTAAGAGTGGGGTACCCGAAGTCAGAATATGTTTGTTTTCGTCAGGGTATAGCTCCACCGGTATAGATTGAGTTTCGCCCTGGAGGGCGCGCCCAGAGTACGTGATCTGGCGCCCCTCACACCCCTTGCTAGGTTTGACGCTTCGACCATATTCGAGGAACCGATTGCTTCTCACAAACTTACTTTTCCGTACGAAAAAGGGGCAACTTCGACGCGGGGTAGGCAGACGAAGGTTAGTCAGTGTCCACTGTGCTGTAGTACTACTGCTGCGACCATACAAAACAACCGTTGGCATCACAGATGATAAGTGAAGCCCACTGTACACCCCGAAGAAAACAATTCACAATCAGCGTACGTATACATGGCACCAGAAACGCGCAGAGTGTTTTGACCAATTCCAACCGAGTCCGAAGGGACGAGGGGAACACATTCATACGAAGAAATAAATGAAAAATAGTGATTGGTCTCTAACTGACTCAAACTCAGGATAAAATTATTGAAAGCTAGACAACACAAGTAGATAAACCGAGGGAAACCTGCCCACGTTTAAAGTGATAACTGGTACGATGTGAAGCTGGCCAATGGCGAGTCTCCTGTCGTGTGTACTTCATACCTGGTATGCTTTTTGGGCGTACCTGTTTGAAGTCAGTAATGGTCCAGATATACCTGGTTTTTACTAAAACCCGAGCCGCTTTGAGATTATTATATGTATGGAAGATACTAAGAGCACGTCACGACGTCATGTTGCCCGCCAGATATTCAACATGTTGGGTTGGACGTCTACGAAGTCGTTAAATACGACTTTTGCGTGTTTCTCCACTGTTTAAATGGAGCATGGGATATATTTCAAGCAACAACAGCAAATAACACCAGGTAGCAAATAAAGCCTGCCTGCCAACCGTCAAGGGAACCCCCACTGCAGAAGTGTGTCTTGCTGTATATACATAATATGTATATATATGTCGGCTCATATTTACGTTGAACAGTAAGCGGACGCTTGGTTGGTTATGCTGTCAACGTGTGCTGCATGAGCGGTGCAAAGTATGATGCTTTTTTCGTGGCCAAAATAGTCCATGGGGTAACAAGCGGGTCAATGGCCGTTCGACTACTGAACAACAATCCTGACAAGTATCGAAAACCAGACTCGACGTTCACCTGGATCGCCAACGTGAATTCAATTGCGCGTCAAGCTTGAAAGTAAGCTTCAAACCAGAATTACTCAAGTATAGCGCAATGCCCGCCGCAAGGTCGCTGCCCTCAAAATCCCCCTTGGCCAGCCGCGAGTGTCAAAACACAACAGACGACAACGTTCCCAAGCATCTCTTTATTGATATTATAAGGCGGCGTTCAATGTATAGTGTTTCCCCATTTTCAGGTGCAGTACTGCAATTCTATCGGCTGTCCTAACGGCTACACTCCTGTCGATCACGCCAACAAGGTAGAATGTGACAACGGCAAGTGTGAGGTGTCCCAGTGCTGCGAAGCGTTCTTATCCTACCACCCGTGTCCCAACAACTATGTGTCGGTGTATGGCGCTGGCACCCTTTTGTGCCCTGACTCTGGATGCACTACCGATCTGTGCTGCGACTACGGTGAGTGTGAAGTGTGAAAGGGTTTGTGGTCGAACAAGACACCGAACATAGAAACCCAACCTGAACAGGGACGGCTTTCCAACCCTGAACATGTACGGATGCCACAACCAACTGCCGTGACGATCGCGACTTCGAAATGCCCTCTGCATGCTCTGTACCACCCACACGTGAACTACAGGGAGACCGTCTAACTCACCCATCTAATACGTGTACAAGGGTGCACGCGGGTCTGAATCCCAGATACCCCACTACCCACCCCCCCTATATTGGAGGGGGATTTTTTTTTTTTTTCCGTGTGTTTTTTGTTTGTCTCACACGCCTGCAGACGCTGCTCTATGTACGTGTATCTAGCTTCTACTACTGCTTGGCTTTGGGTGTACACTGTGTACACTGTGTACAGAATGGTTTATACACACATACTGCACAAGGAATGTGTTGATACTGTCGGGAGGGTCGGGGTTGGGGAACCGCCACCACATTCGCCACACCAGCCACTCGTAACACGATTGAAAAACATAAACGCTGGGTGTTGTTGTATTGTCTAGAAGGCCTTGCCTACCCTTGGGAATGCGCGGACGATTCACCAACATCCCCTTCTATCAGTTTATATAGGTTTTGGTATGAATTTGGTATATATACTATAAGGAAATATTATAGTATCATAATGGTACTGCGGTTTATGGATGGTCTGATTTCGTTTATAGCCCTAAGCAGATAGGCTGGGTGGTGTTGTATTGTCTAGAAGGCCTTGACTACCCTTGGGAATACGGGGACGATTCACCAACATCCCCTTCTATTGGTTTCTGTAGGTTTTGGTATGGAGTTTTGGTATATATAGGAAATACTAGTCGTATGGTACTACGGTTTATGGATGGTCTGATTTCGTTTATAACCCTGAGCAGAAACGCTGTGTGGTGTTGTATTGTCTAGAAGGCCTTGTCTACCCTTGGGAATGCGGGGACGCTTCACCAACATCCCCTGCTATTGGTTTATATAGGTTTTGGTATGGTACTGCGTTGTATGGATGGTCTGACTTCGTTTATATCCCTAAGCAGAAAGGCTGGGCGATGTTGAATTGTTTAGAAGGCCTTGCCTACCCTTCGGAATGCGGGGACGATTCACCAACATCCCCTGCTATTGGTGTATGTAGGTTTTAGTATGGTGTTTTGTTTTATATAGGAAATACTAATCGTATGGTACTACGGTTTATGGATGGTCTGATTTCGTTTATAACCCTAAGCAGAAACGCTCTGTGGTGTTGAATTGTCTAGAAGGCCTTGCCTACCCTTGGGAATGCGGGGACGCTTCACCAACATCCCCTGATATTGTTTTATATAGGAAATAGTATGGTACTGCGGTGTATGGATGGTCTGATTTCGTTTATATCCCTAAGCAAACACGCTGGGTGGTGTTGTATTGTTTAGAAGGCCTTGCCTACAATTGGGAATGCGGGGACGATTCACCAACATCCCCTGCTATTGGTTTATGCATTGGTTTTAGTATGGGGTTCGTTTATATAGGAAATAGTATGGTACTGCGGTTTATGGATGCTCTGATTTCGTTTTTATAGAATTAAGAATGGTATGTACCCCGGAGGGTGCCTGAATTAAATTTTCGACACCCCCCCCCCTATATATGTTTTCCCAAAAAACAAAATTGGAGTGTGGTGTCAAACTGTTTTTTATCGTGCACCCTTGACGTGTATCGTGTTTGTCCAAGCACGAAGTCAACAGACTGACGACTACGTAGCAGCGCCGTACTGCAACTCCATCGGCTGCCCCAACGGCTACACTCCGGTCGATACCGCAAAGAACGTTCTGTGCAAGAATGGCAAATGCGAGGTGCCTCAGTGCTGCGAAGCGTTCTGCTCGCACCACGTATGCCCCAACAACTATGTCCCGGCGTACGGCGCTGACACCATATCATGCACAGACACTGGGTGTACAACCGATCTGTGCTGTGACTTCGGTGAGTCCCTCTCGCAATACACAATAGTAGTACTTCGAAGCACCACACACATGTCCCACGAAGTGCGAAAGCGCAATGAGGTTCTGGCCGTGCTATAGACACGCCTAATCATCGATACGCCGTGGACAAATGTCTTACACATAGTGTTCGTGCATTTTCTTGTTCACATGATGAATGTTCCTAGCGGGAGGGGAACTGACTACATGGCCCTGTCTGGAGTACGCGTTCAACTGCCCAAATCGTTGGTCTCTGTTGAAAACTGTATCTCTAAAAGTAACGTAAAGCATAAATGTGTTGCGAGTTCTTCCTTGTGTGCACGAATCCGTCGAAACATATATAATCGTAGTACATAGTGTGATCGTGAATCACCAGGCTTCACGAGCGGTCCCCTTTGAAACTATAAGGGAGGGGCCGTCTCTCAAAGGTTATTCGCCAGTACATCCATGTTTCCTGAATAACCTATATATGAACACCTTATCACCATCTCTCACAGGGAGCATAAACGTTGATCTGACCACGGTTCGTGGAATTGCGCCCTTAACGTATGGGCAAATATATAATATATATATATACGACGTATATATAATCCGACGAGATCGCTTAATGACGCCTTCCTAATTATGTTCAGCGAGAATACATGACAAGCAACCACACGCAAACACGTGTCGAAAACGCGTACCAGTGCGAAACAACAGTTTGATATTTGCGAGAGTTTGAAGGCGCCCATACGAAAGACGAACTGGGTTGGGCGAACTGACTCCTTGACCGACAAGCTAGACGTTATGTACGAAACACATCGTACTTTTATACGCATCTACAAATTCAGCGCCGTACGGCGCAGAATTGTTTGAACTGCAATGCTAAAAGGGTTAACTAAATGTCATCGATGGCGGTTCCGCCGTCCGGCCGGAGAGTTATTTATACCCACCGTTTCTGCATTTAAGGTATGGAGAGAGGTCGAAGTGGAATACCTGATATTTATTGATGCCGGGTATAATAGTGTTTTTCCCACTGTTGTACATGTTGAACTATCCTTTTTAAAAGGCTTGCAATTATCTCTTACGTTATCGATGTGAACGATGATTATATATATACCTCAGACGTGGTCTGTTCAAGCTTCAAGTGCCCTCACAAGTACGGCCTGGTTGACTACGCTACCACCACTGTCTGCGCGGACACCGGTGACACCGGGTGCACCAGAAATCTGTGCTGCGAGGACGACGGTGAGGCCACAATTAGAAAGCGGGATCGCACTTGCAGACCTACTGCTTGGCATATCCCTATACGTCAAGATATATGTAGAGGCAGAGGGTGAATGGTGATTGTTTTACATGGCGCAAAACGGTAGTAGCTTATATCATTCCGATAAGGTGCATAACTCGCGCTTTGTTATCGTTCGTGTGTTGTCGCTTGTGTACGCTTTCGCCACGGGTTGTGGACGTTAATTACATGGACCCTCAGAGGTGGTCTGCTCGAGCTTGGAATGCCCTCACAAGTACAGCCAAGTGGACTACGCTGCCACCACTGTCTGTGCCGACACCGGATGTACCAGCGACCTGTGCTGCGACAAGGATGGTAAGGAAAAGGGTCGAACGCGTGTTACACCTGTATATATATGGTTTATCATACATTTCGGTCAATATGTGTATGAATTGACAAGGTGTCTGCTTCAAGTTGTCTTTGGTGCCAAACGAAGGTCGGTTCTATCGTTTTCATTCCTTGTATGGTTGGTGCGTTTTTCCTTTATATATTTCCCGGTTTATGACCGTCTTTTATCCATACTTGTCCGACGATTGTAACAAGACCTCAGACGTCGTCTGCTCGAGCTACCAAGGCCCCGAAAAGTACAGCTCGGCGGTAAATGCTGATTGTACCGTGTGCAAGGACACCGGCTGCACCGAGGACCTCTGCTGCGAGAAGGACGGTGAGCCTAGCATGGCGTTTAAGGTAAATGGATAGTTTATGACATGGTAGATGGTTTATGGTCATGATCGAAACGCGGAAGTACATCGCTTAACGAACAATTCAGTTTCCGGACTACTGCTGTAGTGCACCCCCCAAAAGGTGAACGTTACTTTTTGCCTGAACAAGCGTATGCAGACTTATCGTCTGTGTGGGTTGATCTACTTTGTAATGCTACCTAGCCATAGGAGAGAGGGTGGCCATGGCAGTTAAACAGAAGTAGCACTAGCAGTAAGAGTAGTAGGACTAGTGCGGGATTCATCACAGCGGCAGTAATAGTAGTGGTTGATATCGTCAGGAAGATTACATTAGACATATATTCAGTTGTAGAAAGAAAACAGACATATTGTGCCTGTCCAAACGTTTGCATTGTAAACTCTTCCTTTATATTCCTGCGTTCGCGCTTACAACCCATTCCCCACCGGATGTATCTAACGCCTGTATCAGCACCTCAGACGTGGTTTGCTCGAGCTTCAAGTGCCCCAACAAGTACAGCCTAGTCGACTACGCTGCTTCCACTGTCTGCGCCAACACCGGATGCACCAGCGATCTGTGCTACGAAAAGGACGGTAAGCATAAGGATCGAGCGCGCGTTTCACCTGGATATCTACAGTAGTTGATCGGGCATATATTTCAGGTAATATGTGCAAGGATTTACAATCTGCCAGTCACTAGACGACGGTCGGTTATATCGTATGCATTCCTTGTATTGTTCAAGCATTATTTTATAAACATACAAGGGCTCCGCATGGGTGCCGGCATTCGCCGGCACCCATGCTTCGGGTAGGGCAGGGAAGGAGTTGGAACTGTTCCATCCGACATAAACGAAAAAAGAAATTGAAAGGAATGCCAAGGGTTCCATCCGAATTCATGAATTATCAGGAGACAAAGGTTGACAACAAATAAAGCAAGCATACGAGTAGTTGCAACACACGTTACTGGCATTGAATGCGTTGCCATTAGCTGGAAGTCAGCGCATGAAATGCGCAGAAAGAAGTACAACAGCAACGTAAAACCACGATGAACGCAAAAGGAATTGTCGCTAAAGTGACTGTTGCTCTTTTTGAAAAAAAAGCAAAATTTTCGTGCTCGGGTTGCAGCTGCTATAAATATAGCCTCGCAGTATATAACAGCACAACAGTACGTACAGCAGCAGTGCATTATTAGAAGTGCATGTGTAGCCAGTTCGCAGTTCGTACCCAGCTTATATGCGGCAAATTGGTATTGTCTCCACCAATCTACATGGTGGATACGTTGAGTAACTGTAATTAATTAGGAATATTTGGAACGTATAAATCGCACCTATCCCCCCGATACAGGCTTCAGGAAACCGCAGCACCACATTATTACCATTTTGCCTGTGAAAACACCCAGCAAAAAAAACTATGTTTTTCATTTTCCAACAATAAAAAGCTAGGATCTTCGTACTGCTGCTACTACTGTGTGTTCAGCGACCTATTATACTGAAGGTTCACCTATCTTTCCAGCTTCTTTTGTGTGAGTGTCATATTATTAATTGTACAAAACCTATTTGCGGGGGGATGGCCGATTTTCTGCTTTTTTTGTTAGTATTGAACAATCGTAATTATTTTTATAATGAAGGGTTCACGAATGTCCCCGCTTCTTGTATATGAGTGTCGCAGTAGAAAATCAATTTACTGGGGGATGGCAGGTTTTCTCGTTTTTTATTATTTATTACATGAACGTTGAATAACGTAATTATTTTCATAAAAAGCTAGGATCTTTGCACTACCACAACTAAACTACTATATGTTCAATGCGAAAAAATACCGTGCACCCCGCTGGGTGGAAATCTGGGTGGAAATTTACTGCACACCCAGCTATTATTTTATATAGGTTTTAATGTGTACTCGTCGTGCACCAAGATCCCTGATCCCAACACCGATACGTAGGAGGACGGTTTGCGCATCGAGCTATCGATTTATGGTTCGCGCTTCGCGCTCTCGGCCTCCGGCGGCTTCTGCGGAGGGCTGATTATATTTCAACACCTTGTGGGTGGGAGCAGGGTGCCAAATGGGATCAGATCCGGGTGGGGATCAGGTCCGGGTGGGAGCGCGGTAATTTTTATCGGTGTTCAATGCCCCAAAAAAAGGGCTCACAAATATTCCCGCTCCTTTTATACGAATATCACAGAGTAAAAAATGCATACAACATCTATTTGCGAGGGGATGGCTTGTTGTTTGCTTATTTATTAATAAAATGCTGAATACGTTGAACAATCAATTGTAATTATTTTTTGGAACGTACAGATCGTACCTATCTGCCCCCTACAGGCTTGCGGAAACCGTAGCACCAGGCGATTTTTCTGCATCTCCCTTCCCTGCCACCTAGCAACAGTTACTTATTTATTGCCCGACACAAAGAGGCAAGTATCTTCGTACGACTACTATTATTTTAACAATCATTTCCTTTGTAGTTGCACTACCACTCCCCCTGTCAAGAGCTACTTATGTATTACCCGACAAAAAAAGGCAAGTATCTTCGTACTACTATTATAATATTATTTTTAAAGCATTCCTTTGTAGTTGAGCACTACCACTCCCCCTGTCAAGATTCAAAGAAATGAGAAATGCTTGAGAATGCTACCCAATATCCAAGATCGCGTGCTTACTCCTCGCTTGTCTGTCTCTGCCCCCGACGCGTTCACGGCGAGATAAGCAGGGGAACTCGTACAGATCACTTACTCGTACGAGGTAATGGTACATACCTGATGTACGTACTGCTGTATCGATCGACACGTACTACTCGTCATGCGCGTAGTTCCAAAGAGCTTCGAAGTAACGATGCAAAAGGCTGACAACATGTATGTGACTCCTACACGATACCACTGCTGCACTTATTAATAATTTACTGAGAAACACGTCATCAGCTGTGAAATCTCCCGACCAAAGTCACCCCTTTGGGTTTGCGCACTGCAACCCTCTTTTAAAAAAGTCACCCCTTTGTGTTTGCGCGCTACCGCCCCCCTGTCAAGATTCAAAGGAGTGCTCGAGCATGCAAACGACACAAAGGGCTGACCAGTGACAAAATGTGATTGCTACTACTACTGTGCACATATTTAAAAAAAGTCACCGCTTTGTGTTTGTGACTACCCCCCCCCACTTCAAGATTCAAAGAAATGCTCGACATGCCACCCAAAATCCAAGAATTTGCCTACTTCTCGCTCCTCTCTCTCTGCCCCCGCACGCGTTCGCGGCGGGGTAAGCGGGGGGGACGAAGGGCGAGGGGCGTCGGAGCCGATCCTCGGAGAGAGCGCCCGAAGAAATGAAAAAACCCTCGAGATATTGAGGTGCCGAGATTCCGATACTGAGGCCGGCCCGGAATTAAAATTATTTATCGTGCGAGCTCGAGGGTTCAAGCCACATGAATTTATATATAGATATATATATTCCCGTTTATGACAGCTATTAATCCATACATGCCCGACGATTGTAACGAAACTTCAGACGTGGTCTGCTCGAGCTTCCAACGTCCCGACAAGTACAGCCCGGCGGAAAACTTCGACTCTACCGTGCGCAACGACACAGGATGCACCAAGGAACTCTGCTGCGAGAAGGACAGTGCGGCTTGCACTGTGTCTATGTGGTTTCATTCAATTTGTCACATGTCGTTAGAGGATTTATGGTCATGGTCGCCTAACTGAAGTACGTCGCATAACGAAGAAAAAGGTTTCCGGATTAGTACACCTGGGTATAGCGACAGGTCATATTTAACCACAACAAACGTATGCAGACGAATCGTCTGTCTCCGTTTATCACTCGTTATGCTAGCCATATTTGAAAACGTGATGAGGGCGAACGAACAGCAGTAGCAGTAGCGGTAGCAGTAATAGGGCTGGGCAGATGTCTATTGCAGCAGGAGCAGTAGTTGACATCGTCTGGAGACTGATGTTACACAGTTGTGTAGTTGTATACATAATTCAAACAGGTTGTGCCTGTCCACATGTTTTTTTATTATTTGCTCTTCGTTTTTATTCCTGTGTTCCTGCATATACCACATTTCCCACCGCATGTGTCCAACGTTTGTATCGACATCTCAGACGTGGTCTGCTCGAGCTTCCAATGCCCGGACAAATACAGCTCGGCCGAAGACGCTGACTCTACCGTGTGCAATGACACCGGTTGCACCAAGGACCTCTGCTGCGAACAGGACGATGGGGCTTGCACAGCGTCTATGTGAAGTTCATAATTTGTAACATCTCATTAAATAGTTTATGGTCATCGTCGCATGGCTGGAGTACATCGCTTAACCAATAAATCGGTTCCCGGACTACTCGTAGTGCATCCTCAAAAACAAAATTTGTCTTTTTCCTGAACAAAGCTATGCAGACTAATCGTATGTCTACGATTGATAGGAGGTAAAACTACTCGTAATGCTAGCCATAGGAGATAAAGTTGCCATGGCGGTAGTGCAGCAGTAGCAGTAACAGTAGGTGAAATAGGACTGAAGGAATACCTAAACGCAGTAGTAGCAGTATTTGTCATCGTCCGGAAAATGATGGTAGACAGTTGTCAAGTCGTAAACAACATACAGACAGGATGTGCCTGTCCACATGTTTGCATTGTGTATTGTTAGTTTGTATTCCTGTGTTCTCGCTTACGACACATTCTCCACCGGATGTGATTAACGTTTGTATCGACACCTCAGACGTGGTCTGGTCGAGCTTCAAGTGCTCCGACAAGTACCGCCTAGTCGACTACGCTACCACCACTGTCTGCGCCAACACCGGATGCCCAAGCGACTTGTGCTGCGAGAAGGACGGTAAGCAAAGAGCCGAACGCGCGTTACACCTGAACATCGCAGTGTTTGGGCATACGTTGAAGTACAAATATGTGGATTGACAGGTTTCCTCGGCACCAGACGACGGTCGTTTCTATCTTTTATATTGCTTGTGCTGTTGGTGTGTTTATCTTTTACATTGTTTTCGGTTTATGACCGCCTTGTAACCATACATATCCGACGGATAAAACGTAACTTGAGACGTCGTCTGCTCGACCTTCCAATGCCCCGACAAGTACAGCCCGGCGGAGTACGCTGACTCTACCGTGTGCGAGGGCACCGGATGCACGAAGGACCTCTGCTGCGAAAAAGACGGTGAGGCTTGCACGGCGATTATGTTATCTATATAGCTCGTCATATGTAGTTAAAGGATTTATGCTCATAGTCCCATCGCTGAAGTACGTCGCTTAAGAAAGAAACCGATTCGAGGACCAGTGCCTCCTAAAGTAGTAAAATGTAATACTTTTCGTAAATATACGTATGCCGACTACTCGTCTGCTTAGGTTAATTTTCTCGCAGTGCTAGCAGACGGAGAGGAGGTGCATATGTCAGTTGTACAGGGGTAGCAGTACCGGTTGCAGTAATTGGACCAGGGGGTAGTAGTACAAGCAGCAGCAGCAGCAGTAGTTGAAATCGTCTGGAAAATGACGTTAGGCACTTGTTAGATGTATACATAATACAGACAGGTTGTTCCTGTCCAACTGGCTACACTGTATACTCTTTGTTTGTGGTCGTGGGCTCTCACTGATAACATGTTCGCACCTAATGTGTCTAACGCTAGTTATATGTATTTTCCCGACTTTTTTTGTAACTTCTTAAGGACGATACGTATATATGATAGTACAAGAGCTCCGCTTCCCGATCCGCTAAGGTACTGGTATGTACGTGTGTATCTGTGGTCCTAGATACTGCTATGTTTCATGTCATTTTATCTGTTTTTTGGTATTTGAATACATACCATACGCACGACAATATTTCTCCAATTTCTCCGCGTCTCATTTATCATATTCGTCTCTATCCCTCTTTAGTCGCAACTAAGAGCCGGTGTCACTCATTAGAAGTAGGCTCTTCTCCTCTATCACTACTACGGTACGTGCCTTCCATTATATCACGTGGAATTTATTTCAGCACTTTCACTTCTTCGTCGACTCTCGTCGAAATCCGCCAACCGACGATACGAAGGCTATCCCAGCTACTGCATTCTTAGTCAAAATCTTACCACTTTTGGATTTGAACTCCAGCACCAATGAATATAGCATTTCAAGCTGGCCGCTACAATCGACTACCGGGGCGACCGGGTATAAATGTATACGGGTTCCGCTCTTCGGGTGGCCGAGGTGCACGTATTTTCGTGTGTACCTGCGATGCACACTACTACTTGCCTTTTCGTTTTTCAATGACTGTCCTCATTTGTTTTGTTTTTGTTTTGTTGGTTTTCGGAAAAATACTCCTGGACACGATGATACCCGGTCAGGGCGTGTCTTATAGTCATTGGACCGACTTGACTGCTTGGAAACGCAACGAGAATATTCGCGTTTGTTTGTTCCATTCGTTGCTGATGTTTGGCGGTGTGTGTCCGATCGAGTTTCTGGGCGACCGACCCTGGAACACGCCGCCACAAAAAGTAGCCCATGAAAACTGCCTCCGGACGGTGCAACTCTACGGAGGGTAACGTGACGGAGACAGCGAGTGCTCTTGTCACACAGGATACCTAAATAGAGTGCCTGGCATGCCTCAGACCAAGCAGTGCTAGCCGTCCAAATGGCACCCTCGGGACACATCTAGAAGTTTTCATATCGCGGTTGCGGCTCTACGAGGGGTCCTGGTGCTTCAGTGGACATCGGGCCGGACGTTTTGCCAGAAACGTATCGGCACAGTCTCGTTCGCCACTCAAATGATTCCCTCGTGAGACCCCTGTCCAGGCCATGGCCGTATCGTGTGGCTCCTGCCACAGGTGAAAGGCGTAGCGTCTACATGTCCTCTATGGCGTGCCCCCGTATAATCTAATGTTTCACCATACCCTCGTGGGCCTCCCAGCCAGTGTCGGAACCAATCAAAACACTTCCAGCACCAATCAACTGCCCGCCGTAAGTCCCGTTCCAAGTGAGCCGTTCGGTCCTTTTGAACAAGGATAATTGTTTTGACAGATACGCTGCCTTCCAACAATCTTACGGACATGGTTGATACGCTTTGAATCAGTTCAGCTTGAAAATAGTTCACCACCAGCCAGCAGCGAAAAACTAAGCAAACAATATTTCGACCCTTTCGTTCCGATGCTTAACAGAATGACATCGATACACGCCCTCATAGCGTGGCATCGCTAGCAAACGCACAGCTCAAGGCAATCAGCTGTGCACAGCTCGTGGAATTATCAAGTCGCTATTTTAACCAAGACATGGATGAACCTCTTCTGTCTGCTGCCCCTGTCACATTTTCTTTGGTATACTCTAACTCCCCCGCGCATAGCGGACGGTGTGAGCCGCCTGTGGAGTAAAGCCCTTGTGTATCATACAAATTGAAGACGTGCATTAGTTTCCACCTATGATACGAGGCAGACGATATTGTCAGCGATTATGAATCAATACTTCGCCAATATATGTCCAAGTGTATGGCGATTCACACGATTCGTAACACAGCAAGAGAGTATAACAGATAAATATTGTCAAGGGGTCTAAGTACCCCTCAGTTAACGATAATCGACATCCGTCGGCTAGTGTCGTATCGGTTCCAAAAGAGGGCGAAAAGGTGATGTAATTCAACGAGTTCTCGTATACTTGCACCTTCTTGTCTGGTAACTTGAAATACGGATTATGTGTCTAAGTCCCTCCTTCTTTTTGCAAGCCGCTATCTACGTTGCTGAAACGCCTACGTGCGCCTCCCCATAATTGGTACCTGTTGGTCCCACGGTGAGCTTAACCGACCCTTATGACGTAACTCGGCTATTTTCTAATGGTCGATCCCGATGCGCCTTATATTACGCATTCCAGGCCATGGAATGCTGTGAACCATCTCTACCCTCCATTGGCGACGATATTAATGAATGTCGTACAATGTCCAGACCACACGCACAAGCCAAAAAAGGGGGACGTCAACGAGTTTTCACGCCATGATATAGTAGACAACAACTATTTTGTATAAACACGATCGTGCCAGGAACTGCCTCGAGCCGATATTTCAACAATCATTTTTCCACTTGACCCGAGCCCCACATAGTTGCACTCGGACATAGGCTTTCCGGGCTAGCCCTGGTTGTACATTTTTCTGTCGGTACGGGCTCCGGAACTCCCCGATACCACGGGACGCCATCCGCCAACAGCAAGGTTCCCACTAGAACCGCAACAGCATGGCACTACTAATATAACGAGTACATCAATATGTGACCTGCAATAACTCCGTTTGGGTCATTAACGGATTGCCACATGAGGCAAGGGACCAAACAATCGTGAGGTGGCGTGATCGAAGCGAGGGGCACGATACAATTCGTCACCGCCAATGATCGCTGTTTCGCTAGTAGAGCCTCGGTCATTGATGTATTTAATACCTTAAGCTGGAGCGACAAGGTTTGAATTGACCAGCAGGATGACGCACAGGCCTTCTTCATGATGCTATCACGTGTTGCTTTTAGTTAGACTTTAGCGAGGGCCTAGTTGGCAAAAATACCGAAGAGTAGGGGGACATTGGTGTGCTTCTCAAACTCTAGAAAAATGTGGTGGGCCAACCGATACCATATACCAGGGGCATGTATATATATGGCGTGTTTTTTTGTGTGTTGGTGGACTAAAGTAGACACCTACCGTATATATAAGCGGAGGAAGGGTTTGCGTTCGAAATCAATAACGCCGTCGCCATCGAAACCATCCTAAATATTGTGTGCGGAGGTAACTAAGTGTCGTCTGATGTCGATAAAGCTGTGAACATCGAAGTATTCCTGATATGAACCTTCAAGTATCGCTGTCGATGTAGGACGATCTGCTGACACCTTGCCATTTCCTTCTGCGCATAGGCTGTCCACTCATTGGCGATGGCTCTATGTAGACCTGATGTAAATAACATACTATTGCGCTTGAAGTGAGGTATAACGGCCCCGAATCATGGCGTCTTCGTGGTACGTAGAAGTGAAATGTAGCACGTAGGTATGGCTACGGGTGACGGGTGTCTACCAGAGACGTGGAAACTTCTGGAAACTTTGACCACTGCAGTATTTGGAACGCTTTCATATAATTAACAAAGTTGTGGAAAATACACTTTTCAAGCCTACAGGTTTCGCGCGGCGAATTCGTCTTGGCGTTTCGTGTGTCAGTATTATTGAACAAGTAAAATTATGCAAACGAGTACAACGTGTTCTTCTGGGCAACTCCGACCACCTGAGTGAAACATTCCGTGTGGCGTACTGACGCCATTGGGACTACGCTTGGAAAAATGGAAGGGTTGGTGACACATTTGTAATGTGCAGGACACGGGCGGGTCCAACTCGGACAGCGGGCATAACTGTGTGCCCCGGTTTTTCGTAAACAATTATAGAATATATTTTTACTTTATGTATTGTACGAATAATCAGTGCATGTGCAATTTCTGCGACCTGAAGCGATCAAGATCTCCACGGGGTTCTCATTTAAGGATGCCACTTTCGTTCTAAGAATCGGCCAGTTGCAGTGTTGGAAGGACAATACCAACAACTAACACGCCGTTTTCTAACAACGATGCCAGGATAATTCCCGTTCTCGGTCTTCTTAATATTTAGTTTGTATTATTTTGTGGTATATCCTTCAAATTGCAGTCTCGATTAAAGACAAAGGACCATATCAAAGATGAACATAGCCTTCGACATCAGACGACCACAGTTGAGACACGATATTGAAACTGTCATCGAGGACAATTGGAATGATAGGCCTATAATATTATCATCCAAGTTGGTTTGTGTAAAAATGTCGATTTTTGATTGATATTTGCGAATTCGCTTTTTATGATTTGCCGCCAGTAGGAACAGCCGACAAACCCGAAAAACCGCTGTCTTTATCATAACAGACCTTCCCACGAAACCTATCCTAGATTGTGATCTATTATGATTTCCTAGGTTCCTTTTTGAAAATATTTCTGGAATGTGGTTTTCTGACAAGACAGCCTTATTAATGTTGAAAATGGCAATTCTTGTATCTTTACCCACAAAAAAACTTGAAATATATACTCGTACGACAAAGTATTTTGTTTTTTTAACAAAGAAACAAAAAATCGAAGAGGGGAACTTCCGCTTTTGCCCGGGCCATCGTAAAACACAAAGGGCGTGTCAGGTATTGGCTTTGTCCTTTCGACAGCAATTAGCAGATTCCTAAAACCCAAGCATCATTCTTAGATGGGAACCTCTGTTTACAACAGTGGCATCTTTCTTGGTCCGTTCACGCAACGTTAGCGAACCACCAATGAATACAGGTGGCGGCTAAACATTATGTCAACTTACCGAGAGGCGTGATGCGCGAGACGGAAACTATTCTTTCAGAGATAGGAACTATGACGCAAACGTGCGGCGTTTACTCCGTGGTTGCCTACCCCTATCCGATCAAATGTTTTCGTCTGTAACTGAAGATTGACCTGACACAATTTTTCAACGTCAATCACACTAAGACTGGAACTAGTATTTGATGTTGTTAGTATTTCCCGGCTAGATAACGCCTGCACATAGGTTCGTGTTCGAACATTATGACCACCCGCCCTTGGACCACTCTTTGTCTCCTCGTTCAACAATATTGCCGCTCTTCATCGGTGAGAGGCAAGGTTATATACTGCTACAGTATACACCGTAAAACCATTGTACATTCACAAGGTATTCCGTAATATTTTGAGGGTCACCTTTTTTTCAATATTATTGTGTTAGGGCACGTACGTACATTGCGCGCGAGCGTACCCGCTCACCGGAATGGCACCTTCGAGCATTGCCACGATACAAGTAGGTATTCATATGTCTAAAGCTCATTTTGGTATATCAGCCCAAGTATTGATTTGAAGGCGTCCGACTGCGCACCCAAACCATTTCTTTCTGTCTATGACCTCCTGTACGTGGTCATAAAAACAACACGATAAAATACATATTTTACAAACTGGTAGACATTCACTCACGCGAAGTGCTCCACCTATGAACGTCTACTTAGATAAGCCATGCAGCCTCTACCGTGGGATGAGTCCTTCGGCTTGCGGTAAACCAACTTCGGCGGGGATGGTGAGCGACACACGAAATATCACACACAGCGCAAGTCAGCGCAACATATATATATATACATATATATATATACATATCGGTGTTGAAACGATGCCTCCATATAGCGAGCTAGAGAAGGCCAGCTTTATTCTTTTTTACCGGAGGTGGCTAAAAGGACACAGACAGGCGAAATGAATGCATGATATATGTTATGTTTCAAATCATTGGAAATGTACGATATTGCATGCCTGTCGAGGTACACATCGACGCCGTGTTACGGAACCTTTCGACAAATCGCGCACTCTCGGTGTTCTGCCGTTACTCGAGAATATCCATGCCATCCTGCGACAGCTAGCGTTCGTCCCTGGTGCCATCTAGACCCACCCCTATTATCTTGCAAACATTTACTTGGTCTCTGAACGAGCCACCGTGAAAATGGTGGTCTGTAAACGCACACGCCGGTAATATGGCCGTGATCCTACCTGTTACCTGGTATGTAAATACTATACGCTTGATTTTTGTCGGCTTTTTGTCGAGATTGCCGCCAGACAAATATGGACATGAGTATAGATGCCTACCTGTCTCTCTCATCGGAAAACATCGAATTATCAGAAGAGTTCTGTTTGATAACAACGTCGTAAGGCCGCGCTGTCCACTATATATTATGTCCAGGCCTTCACGGCCCTGGTGGTGTATACCACGTATATATATACACATTAACAACCCCTAACGTCCGAGATTGCGAGGAAAACATGCTACATCCCTCTCTTGTTGACGTGTATGGCCCTTCCCGTGTGTCTATACGCTCCCGATTTTATCCGTCTTCTACCCCCTAACACGACACAATTGTGTTGCAGACCTGCAATCAGGACCCAGCAGACAAGCAGTATGGTGCGAGTTGCGCTCTTGATTGCGGCCTTGGTGACTCTCGGCGTCACGACAGGTGCGCATGTCCTGTCTGCCGAAAACGGTGAGTGGAAAACCCCGACGGTATCTCGAGGAGGTGACATATGATAGGCTTGTTGCCCGTCATAAGGCGCGCGCTGCGATCGCGGTGGTAGAAGTTTTGCGACAATCACGTTGCCGACCACAGAGGCTCGTCAAACAATATACTCTACCAAAAGTCACCCTTTGTGTCTAGCGTGGCGTTCGTTGTGTACCCAGACCAACGGGCTGCATTTCCTCGTTTTTCCTCAAACGTCGGTTCAAGTGAGGAATCCCAGACAAACGTAGGTGCATCGATGACGTTGGATATCCTAACAGTTTCTACCGACCAGCTGTGAACGCCGAATGTAGTAGTAGTAGTGCTTTGGGTTGAAAATGATCGCATGCTGTTACTTGTTTGTGACGGCGATCGCCCCACGTCAAGCTTTGTTCCGGGCAGATACATGACGACGGCGACGGTCGGTACTGTCGAGCTCGATGCGCTCAACAGGGAATTTATTTTGTTGTGCAGGTCGATATATCACCCTAGCCTATGGGAGCGGTGTACACACGCTACATGTACACACGCTACATCTGAACTATATTTCTGCCAACGTAAAAAAACAAGAAAAAATCACGGCCGAGTCTCTACTGTATCGTAAGACTACATGAAGTGACTTGGTCAAGACATATTCGAAAAGCTTCTTCTTATAAAAATCGTTTTGTTTCTTCAAGGGGCCACTTCGGTCATGATGAAACAAGAGTACTTGAGACTTGAATAATATGTATTTATATTTTTACAGCAGCAAAACTATTTCAGGTATAATATCATATCAGTACTCCTTTACGGAAAACGGCATAGCTCCAGTTCGAATGATCTGACCTTCGACCGACAAACGTATACCGTGTTCGTTATAGTCGCTTGGAGGTATTGGGACCCTTGTATCTGTACGGGAGGGCAAGCATTGCGTTGTTTGCATCACGAAACGAAAGTGCTCCGCAGCAAGATTTTGATCGTTTCGGAGCTCCTGTTTAGTATCTTCACTATGCTGTGCCCACGTAGGACGCTACGGGCGGTCAAACTAGAGGCCCAGGTGAGTTCACCTACTAGTGCTCGGCGTCCTCGTCGAAAATCTGAGTTAAAATAGTATCAACAGCCGGAGAAACTACAATTTTCCAAATTCGTCTTGGGTACCAGGGGTATGGTGAGTTGTTTTCGAGTAAGAGGCACATTTCGTGACGACCAAGGCATCTAATCGATATACCCCCTTAGAGACAAATGTTGGTCATTATCTAGAAACTTCGAAACTACTCGTTGCGCGAAATTCTGAGCATTAAAACTGGAGATAGGCCGTTTTCCGTACGGAGTACTGATATGGTGTTATTATACAAGAAATAGTATTGCTGCTGTGAAAATACGAAAATATATATTTTTCAACACTCAAGTACTCTTGTTGCATCATGATGACCGAAGGGGCCCCTTAACTATCTGTCCATCAACCACTACGGGGAACTATATAGCAAATAGGACGTACTGTACCCACAACAACCTACCAGTATATATTTAAATTATTCTACGAACAACATTAGGTCCTATTTACTGTGGTCCTCAGTAATAGTTTAGCTTTCGTCCGACAAATAATGAACTGTGGGTGTGATGATTCAATTGTCCCTCTGTTATAAACGCACGCATGGCCTCATCGTGCGTTTTATTGACGGATGAGTTCGTCAGCTGCCAGCGAAGACGGAGAGTCCAACGAAGCTGTTTAATATTCCAGAAAACTACGTTATTTCTAGCCCTTCATCGTTATTTCGTATTTGTTTCGAAACTATTTGAAAGTACGCACCGTATACAGTTTTCATCGGGATATCCCGTTGGTACACGCAATCGAATACTTACTTGCGTTTCTGTGGAAATTTGCTGAAAACGCCACAGCAGGCAGTCGGCAACCCGACCGTTACCAATTATATATATATATATTGTTCGATCAGCGAACGACCGATCTCAACCTGTTTCGCATTTGCCCCTCCCTTCCAAAGCCAGGGTGTTTGTCGTTTTCGCGTTCATTGGAAATAAAGAGAGATATACTGTGTATGCATGCATATTAAACTATACACCGTACAAATGTGTTAAAATTTACATGATATTATGGCTGCACAATTTATATAATATGTAGTAACGCTGACTTTTTCAATACTTCATATTCTGTAGAAACATAAGAACCGTGTAGTATATTACTTCTATAATATCGTAAAAAACAGCACCTAAAAAAAACTGAATGTGTGCGCCTTGACTAAGTTGCTATGCACCTCGAAACCGTTTTCGCGCTGCCCTCTCGAAATGGACTACAGTCGACACGATGTCGACATTTGAAACTGGTACATTAGAGCGTTCGTTCAGGATATCTGCATAAAAAACAACAGGATCCCGGGTGATGATGGGAAGCAAAGCACGCTTACTAGACAATCGGTCGATATTTCAATACATCGGATCGTCTGATACCATGTCCAACCCTATCTGGCATTATATGGGAACATGCGATAAACAAACTTGACACATAAACTGTGTTCGTGTACAGTATTTAGGCCAGCATCTGTTGTATTTGTTCCTTTTTAGTATAATCTTTTGTTTCAGATGTTCCTAAATTATTTTCTCGGGTTTGTTCAGACACTAATCTGTAGTCTCATGAAAATCAATTGTATCAACACATCAACACCTAAACATTTAGATTGTTTTGCGTGGCATAATATATACTCGTAGGTCCCATTTGTTCAAAAGAGGTTGTTCTGTAGGCGGACATATTTGAGTCGATGTATTGCAAAACATGAAAATCACCGTAGGTCTCAGCCTTTCGAGTTGGGCCCTATATCGTACACGAAAGAGAATTGCTTGTGCTTTGTAAATACATGTTGATGTCCACTCAAAATAGGAACAACATACCTACCTGCCGACCTTCGTACACCTGGAACCGCATAGTACTGACGAGATCGGGGCAGTATACGCCCCCAGTCGGCCCTCACGCCAACAAATTATTCCGACCCGCTGCTTGTATACCTCAGAATCACCTGCACTGCACGTATTCCTGCGTTTTTCACCGCAAGCTCTGCTCGACTGATTCGATACCGTCTCCTTTTTGCATCTGCACCTTAACGGCGCGCACATCGCAGCTGCCTCTGAACACGACAACCAGGGTCTTCGTGCGAGACGCACCACTTCATATCAGCAGGTATGAAGCAGAAGGTTCGAATTATTGGGGTCAAAACAGGCATGCGCGTTTCGCGCAACAACTTCTACACCACTTGTTATTTTGCCCAGTTCTAGGGGTTGGATCGTGGCGTAGCAGCGTGACTCTCGGACCAAATTCCTGGTTCACAGAGTGTTTTCCCGCTCGAACTGTGTGCTGTGGTTTATGTTTTGATCCGGACCCTGGAAATTCTTTATACACACAGGCGTGCTCTAAGCGCGCTGTCCTACCCGTTTGTTTTTTTAATAAAAGGGTTTCCATTTTTTTGTTTACCTTGTTCAGAACTTGTTGGTAATAAACACATATACCTGGCACAGCAGTATTACAGCAGCAGTACATATCAAACAAACTTGAAAACCAAAAGCACCTCAGATGTAAAATCGACTTTTGTTTTTCCATAATAACTGCTTCATACCGAACTCTCCCGAAATAATAAGCTCTGCTTGTTTATTTATTTTCACTCCAGACGTTCCTGATAGTTCGATGTCGGTGTGATACTTCGATCGCGCGTGCTGCGGGGTGCGTGTAGGTGTTAGACTCGTACACCAGGTCCAACACGTTTGGTACGTGTGAAGCTAATGCTGTACTGTAGTGCTGATAGCAATGTATTTGTAACTGTTGATGTTTCGAGCCCTAACTGTTCGGCCAGTGCAAATATGTCTACATCATAGCGTTCCAAGTTTCGACGAAGATGCGTCCAGTACGTAGACGATAGGAAACGTTGCAGAGTGTTTAAACCCCAAAGAACCAGCTAATACATGTTCTGACATTGTACAGCAGAGACAAAAGCCTCATCATATACCTGAAATACCAGACATTTAATGTTTTCTCCTCACGTACGTACGTTCAGGTTACAATGAGTTTTGAGCTAGTCAACTCTCGTCGGAGCGAGCACATACAATAACAGGTTGGAATGAGTATGTGAGCGAAACGATAAGAAGTCATGCTCTGGTCCTTGGGACAAATGGAGCCAGGTTACCCCCTAGAAATTGATGCGCCCTTAGTTTGAGGCGGTTACTCTGGGACGTTCAACGCCTGCAAGCCACGAGATACGGACGTAAAACCTGTAGCCGACACCATCTACTCGCCAGCAAAGTCTGGAGACGCAGTTTTAAACTTCAGTGGATCGAAAAGCGAAACCGCTAGCGCATGTTTCTGGAAGCAGACAAACGTGTGTACTGAAGATCTAAAAACAATTTACCTATCCTTTAAAGTGCAGAGTATCAACTGCCACAACACCATCTTGTCTAGTAGATTATCAACTTCGTGATGTATTGCCTTTATTAAGAGTTGAACTCGGGGCGCTCACGTGTGTTTCAACCGCTCGGATAGAACGCTCAGTATACCTCGCAAGCGGACGTCGTGCAGAATACCCTGCCGGGCGATCAGCCTAACTACGTGACTCGTTGATATAGCCTACATGCCAATAGTCAAGGGCGCTACCGCTGCAAACCTCTGTGCTGAGGCATGCTACGATAGAGGTGCGCCATGTTTTTCTGAGCTCCTCACTTGAGGAGCGTCATACCTTACCGAAACAACGAGTTTGGAGGAAAATACAAGTGCCTGCGGATGATAAATCTCATGAACAAAGTATACTCTGAAACACATTTTGTCACAAGAAAAATTTAAGTCCGACGAATTTGGGTTAAGGAGCCCGATCGTTCCAAAAACGATTCAGCCAAAACGTGCTACCTTTACCGTAGCAGATATCGTGATCAGATTCAAGGTGAGAAAGCGGTCGATCACAAGTATTTGCCCTCGGCGTATGGCGCAAGAGCAGCGCGATTGCGTGCTGAGTTATCCGTCGACGAATCGATCTATGTGCAACAAGAGGATACACGGCCTTCGACTCTACACAATTATTCGGAAGTGTCTCAAGCACAAACCTACGCGCATAAACCGATCGAACAATGTCCACAGTCAATTACGCTCATTCTGTAAAACATGCTTCAGATGACAACAACACCTTCGATACATATACAGCACCGCCGCAACGCTACTGACATATAATATACTCTCGATAAAAACCGATTGTCGAACACAACAACACATCGTCCCCAAGCATCCCACCCTCGACATCGAAGCCCACTTGGAGTTATATGAATTCTTTGTTTTCAGGTGAAGTACTGCAATTTCATCGGCTGCCCCGGCGGATACACCCCGATCGAGAACGCCTCCAACGTTGAATGCGATAACGGCGAGTGCGAGGTGTCCCAGTGCTGCGAAGCGTTCTGCTCCTACCACTCGTGCCCCAACAACTACGTGCCGATCCAGAGCGCTGATGAATATGTGTGCCCTGATTCCGGGTGCACGACCGACTTGTGCTGCGACTACCGTGAAGGTGGGGTGTTTTCTACTGGTGTATTTAGCGGTGTACCGAGATACCGGATAAACTACACTAACATGAACAAAAATTGGTATGAAACGCAACCGTAGCAAATATGGAACTGTTGACATGCCGTCTGAATGCCGTATGAACCCCATCCGGCGAACTGTAGAGGTCACCTATCTCTGAGTTTTTTTGTACTTTAAAATGCATCTTCCCTTATTCGCCGATATATGAATATGTTAGTACCATTTCCCTCGCCGTATGATCGGCTCTCTGATACATTCGCCCTTCCTGACTTCCCGAGGGGGAGGTTACTGGTATGAGTATTACGAATCTGTTCGAACACTGGTTGATGGCAAAATCAAAATATTAAAAGGACGTACTTCTGATTAAACTGTACTGCTGTAACTATTGTTACGATTCGTGTAATCGTCAGAAAAACGTTCGATGTAAAGACAAATGTCAGCCATTCGTTCAAGAATCTCTGATAACACCCCCTTTCGTGAATGAACGCCAGCACTACTACACTACTAGTCAAAGCAATATGCTAAACTCCAACCCTCTGGAAAAAAACGTGTAGGTACGTACGGAGCAATATTTTTACATTCCTATGGTCGTTGAACTGCCGGCCGAACAAGCAGATGGTTGACGCCGATGGTGGTTGTTTGACAGAAAAGCTTGGCGGACAAGAAGGAGGAAGCATGAAGTAATTGTGCGATATCACATTTCGAGCGACGTACGCAACGGCGATTGTTGGACTGCGTTTCTAGACGTGTTTTCAAAAACGCCAGCGGTGGCGGGTACCTCGTTATGTTAGGAGGTTGCTCCTGTGCACTACTCTAGATATTGTGTGTACGATATGCAGTCGATACGAAGTGAGGTCCAAGCTTCTTCTAGAAGCCGGGAATAGCGCATTGATTTAAAGGTTGTTCACGTCACGGCATCGCTAAATTCGTATAGGCGTAGGAATACCCAGGCGGCACATTGACGCAAGCTACGGCAGAGGTGCACTATTATGTTTCTGAGTGTTCGCACTTCAGGAGCTGTGTACTCGCGCAAAACACTGACTGTGGAAAGCGATGACGGTGTCAATCGGTGAACAATCTCATGGCAGAAGTATTGACCGAAATATAACTCACCCAATTAATTAAATTCCGACAAGTTTGGGGAAAGAGCCCGTTTTAACAAAGAAAAAAAAAACAATCAATTTGGAAAAAAGAAATCAAATCCACTTTTCATTGATCAGAACCCGCACCAATACCCAAGATTATACCCGAAGATCCTAATCTTTGTGCTGGTGCGTGTGTTGACCAATGAAAAGCGAATTTGAATTTTATTTTTTCCAAATTGAATATGTTTTTACTTCGTCGAAACGGTCCCTAAGTAGCCTCGTCATCTCCAGAAACGTTTCAGCTTGAAACATTCTTCCTCTGTCGTAGCAGGCGTCCATTTCCCCCTGCTGACGATGGGCTCGCACTCGATGACCATCGCTGCAATGAATGCCCAGACGGTATGTACGTTACAAACTCAGTTGCTCCAAGCCCTGCAGTCGAGTCGACTTCTCGCTAACACTACAGTGTTCGAGAACACCCGTTGTTATAAAGACCTGTGTCTAGACAGGGATGGCGAGGCTCGCATGTATTACTTGCCTTCGGGTCCACCCTTACGGTCTTCACATCCCTATCAGTCAATGCATCTTCTAGATTTTTTGGGGTGTACGTTACATTATTAGAGCCTCCGTCCAAACCAGCAGTCGGTTTTATACAGTTCAAAGTGCCTGTATCGTTGCTCCCATTGGTTCTGCTCCAATATGGTTTATGTGTTGCCGCGCAAACATTTACCTATCCCTGGTGCACCCGACGATTGATATTGCACCTCTGACGTAGCTTGTGCCCTCACTAGTACAGCCTAGTCGCCTACGCTCCCGCAATCTTCTGCGCTGATACCGGATGCACGAAAGACCTGTGTTGCGAGAAGGACAGGAAAAAAATCCTACAAAAGAAAGAGGTCGAATAAGTAGGCCTTCGGTTTTGCGTATCGTTTCTTGTTCAACTATTTCTGGATTGACGGGGCGGGAAGTACACGCGGCGGTTGGTACAAACCGGAGTTCGGTCCAACCGTTTAAATGGCTTGCATGGCTTGTGCTAATCCCATGTTGCTGTGATCCTGCTCATAGACACCCTCGCCCCGGTTGTCCCGATGCTTGCAATGACGCCTCAGACTTGCTGTGCTCGAGCTTCCATTGCCCAAACGCGTGCAACCTTATGGACTACGCTGATACTATTTTCTGCGAGAACACCGGATGCACGGAAGACATTTGCTGCAAAATGATGGGTGAGGCGTTACAGTCAATCAACTGGAAACGTACTAAATTTTTCCTGATCAACACTGACCGTGATGCATTGAATGTATTATACGCTACTGATAAGGAAAACATTCATGCGTCGCCGCGCATTGTTTATCTCCGCATCTAGAAGTATGATACTGTGTTTACCCATCAGAAGTGGACTGATGCCACGGTAGGGGGGGTCATGTATTATAGGTGTTTGGTTTTCACCTGCACAGAGCCACTCGGCCGAGTGACTGCTTTAATGCGTTGTACGCATAACCTTTTTGTTTTTGTTGTTGTTCTATATGCACCGCCATTGGAGGTGTTGTCACGTAACGCGAACAAAGTATGTTTAAGTCCAATTTTAATTCAGATTCGGAGCCACTCGTCCGAGTGGCCAAAACCCGGCGGCAGTGGAAGTATGGATACCCCCCCCCCCCCCCCTATCGTAGCACCAGTCAGTGACTACACAGCAACATACACATGTGTGGATGTCAGCATCCTATAATATCTCCGTATTGCAAAGTCAGTCGCTAGCCAAGCCCGATGTAAATATGTTTAGGGTGGAACGGTTGTACAATTGCCGCTGCTTCCACAATTTGTACCCCATCCGTATTCGCATGATGCGGGAACGAATACCGTGTACCTGTGTGCGGCCGCTGAATGTAAATACGTCTCAGATGTGGTCTGTTCGAGCTTCACGTGCCCTGAGAAGTTGACCCTTGTGGACTACGCTGCCACCACCATCTGCGCCGACACCGGGTGCACCAAACGCCTCTGTTGCGAGAAGGACGGTAAGACAGCCGGACGATTTGGGGCCGCATCTACGCATGTTGGCTTTCGCGTATTCTTGTTCTTCGAAAATTACCTCGACTGACAGGGTGCCTGGTACAATGTACCCGCGGTACAAACCGGCGGTCTGGTCAATCGTGCCATGTTGCCTGCAGTGTATGTGCTAATTTCACATCCTTTTGATTCCGCTTGTAAACGCTTTTGACCCGGATATGGACGATGGTTGTGAAGAAACTCCAGACGTCGTCTGCTCGAGCTTTCAATGTCCCGACAACTACAGCTTGACGGAAGACGCCGAGTCTACCGTGTGCAAGACTACCGGGTGCACCAGCAATCGCTGCTGCAAGAAGGACGGTGAGGCTTGCACGGCGTCTTTGTTATTCGTTCGTTTTTGCACAACTCGCTTGAGGTTTGACAATGAAGAATATAGTAACGTTGCTAGTCCCCACACTGATGGTGAGACATTGATAGTACACTCCATCGACGGAAAAGAGCAAACCCGAGGCTCACTGCATATTTATATCTTCTGCATCTAGGGTCAATACACTCGTTTATCCATGACCGGGTAAGGGTTATTAACACACATCTGGATATAATCGTCCAATACCCAATACGTCCCCGCATTGCATAGGCAAGCTGATAGAGGAACCAGATACGTGAATAATTAAATATAAACGCACACCTGGAGCAACACATTCAGTGCTTTGTGAAAATAGCAGCAGGATTTTGGATGCAGTCATACTTATTCAGACTCAAATGGAACAACTCATAAGGGATGCGTGATGGTAGCGGCACATGTAAAGAGCTAACACGAATAGCACTACATTTGCAGGCCCTTGTACGAACCACAGTAACATCAGGCTGTCAGTATGAGAAATCCTCTATGACCGCAGTAAGGTGATACACAGAAGGCATACCCGCTGACACACGTGATGAAGCATCGAAGACGACCGCTCACGTATTCCATACCGGCAGCAGTAACACATGGCTTTCGCTTCAGCAAACAGTATGTAGTAGGAGTATATGTCTACGTTCATAAAGCGATTGCCGTACCTGTCATCGTTTTTCCTGTGGAAAACAGTGGTAGCAGCAGTAGTAGTACAGTAGGAGTGGATCAGGTGTACATTTCGCCTTGCTTCCGCCATTTGTAGCGCATTGGTGCTCCTGTTTCGCCGCTGACGAACCCTTTTAACCCACGTGTGGCCGAATGTTGTTACCTAACATCAGAGGTGGTCTGCTCGAGCTTCGTATGCAATTCCAAGTTGAGCCCTGTTCAATACGCTGACACCACTGTCTGCCCGGACACCGGATGCACCAAACGTTTGTGTTGCGAAAAAGACGGTGAGAACTCCATATATGTTACTGGCCCGCATCAATAGTTTGTAGTGTTCGTACGTCCTTTTCAGTCGAAACTTCGATAGGATTGACGATGCGTGTTGTAATGGGTGACCTTCGCTAAAACCTCGATATGTTCTACCTTGCCAGTTTCTTCCGATCTTCGTGCTCACTTTATTCCCACTGGTTTTCTACTCCAAGTATTCAAACAGCGAGCGGCAGCTTGGGCCGCCTAGACACATTCGATTGCTGCAAGCCCAATACGTATCTCTGGTGATGAGCACCCTGCTATACTTGAGCAAACGCAGTTAAGTATCGGTTCCTGCGAAAACAGTATTTGGGGGTTAACGTGCGATTTTGTCTTTGCGTTCGTGAAGGGGGATTTTTCGAAAGCACGTCTTCCGAGTTAGCCTTGACAGGTATTCACCTTTTTCGCCTAGTAGTGTGTTTTCCTTCAGGGCTTCCGGATTACATTGTTTGGGAACGTTCTTGTACGATTGTCAATTATATCGACGTTCGACCTACGACATTAAAACCCCCGAAATTGTGTCGTGGCCATCGCCGTTTAGCATGTGTTCGCGCGCACACGTCGTGTCTTCGTTCAAACCATCTCTTGCATAAAAACGTGTCAAACTCGGTAAACGCTTCATCTATTCTACACAAAATGCAATCGTCAGCGATACCTGCGCAAGGAGAGAGAAGGAGAGGCCGTAGCGGCACCCGATTCAAGCTGCTGTGTTACGCCCTTTTAGCGGCACCTATCCAGCGTGGGGTAGACTCTCCAAGCCGATGATACGCTATATACATAGACACTCTGTATGAACTTGAACCGTACCTACGACTTCCACCCACGACGAAGCACAGGGTACGAGGGAGAACAATGCCCAATGAGACCGGCCTATTTCCGTTGGACTTACAACTGCCACACGCTGCGTTTTTGTTTGCTTCACAGGGATCAACAACTAACCCATCGTATACCCACGGGCGGCAAATACTCCACGAGCTTCAGCCTGGAGAATGCCCGTACAACATCCCGAGCAAAGAGTAAAGGGCGGGCAGTGGTGACAGTTGCGTCATCCAGCATGCTCTCCGATCGTATTCAAATTATTGAAGACATCCCCTGAATCCCTTGGCTGCACACAAGCTATCTACCGCGTCGTGTGGATACCAGGGCTTGACGGACTTCGCCTGTATTCGATTGATTCCGTTGCGCGCATGCCGACGGTTTAACTGTTGTATTGGCGTACATTAACCGCTGGCAGTCGGCGGGTCCGGTACTTTGCTGTTGGTGCGTATGATAGATCGGTCAGCCGTTTGAGCGTTTGCTACCAGGTGGACAAATGGAATATGAGTTCCATTTATATGTTGCGCTTCGTGTCATCGACGCTGCCTTTTACATGTAAGCCGTACTTGAGGTTGTCAAGACGGCCAACGGCGGCATTGCCTAGGATGTTGTGGGGGGATACTTCCATGCTCAACATATCGACACGCACCCCCGCGCACAACAGTGTAGTCCTGATGTTGTGTTTGTCTATCCTAAAAAGAAGCCAGAGCTACAACAAAAAACAAATCACACTCATAAAATCGAAGACAACATCATGACAGCATTTGTCGCTCACGATCTGAGGACACTTGTGCGAATTTCGAAGACCTCTCAGTCCAGGTGATCTCGGACACATCTACGATGACGTTCAACTATTGATTATTAACAACTTCATACTACAGTATGACCCACTTAATCGCCAGAGGACCCTGGGTCTCTTGCTGCTGTACTGTACCATATGACAAGCCTAGATTTCCTTTCGGTTACTCGAGCAAGAAGGTAGTCTTGTACCCTGACGTAGGGGGGTTTGGTTCATTTCACACCGCCTGCCATTTTTATCCTTTTAGCCAACGGGAAAGCATCAATTCGCCCGCATCAACACGTTGAATCTTGGGCCAAGTCCTCACAGGCAATGAACTACACGGGGGCTTTGGATATCATGAAAATATGTGTCAATCATCTACAGCTCCGTGCAATGTTACGATCGTCGATATCAGCATTATGGTGTTTTTAAATATCATCTGACAGCCGATTCTGAGTCTACGTTTGCCCGATAATGCCGAGTTCTAAAGCGCGATGTTTGTTTCAATTGTGCATCAAGATCGAAGATCGCGACAGATCGCGTGTGAGTTATCGATCAACAACGAAGACCATGCCTAGCATGCAAGACCGCTGCCGCTGTTGCTGCTGCGGAAATTCTCTACCGCAGCCCAGCACACAACACCATGTTCAAGGTTTCACCAATGGCGGTCACACCCCTAAACAACGAAAGGGTTTCGCCTGTGGCTTGGGTGTAGCGTGCTCTACACTGCTATTCATACAAAGGTTGTTCAGCTGAGACCGGCCGGTCAATAAAGCGACCCTGATACCGTCGTAGCATATGCAGGGGGGCATCAGCTATCGTGCAAGGCCACTGCGGTCGCTGGTGTCGCGGCCGCCTTTGTCGCTCGTACCAACGGTGCTTCTGGTTCCATGCTAATGATTGTTGCTATTGTTCTTGCGAAGGGCCACAGGACATTATCTGCGGTATTCCTTCTGTCGCGCCTTTTGTTTCCTTGGCGCCACCGCTGCTGCTGCCACTGTGCTGCTGCGTGACGGTGGTTTCCTTCTGCAGAGTCATACAAAATACGCTGCTGAATTAATTCGTCGCCTCCTCTCTGCCCGTTGCGGCCTCTTACGTCAGCTGTTTTTATTTTTCTCCGTCGACCTCGTCCCTGTCTGTCGCGTTTCAATCGAACACAACTTTTGCGGGAAACAATTCGCGCCACCTATCGCACGTGGACAGTTGTGTCAACAAACACCTGATATACATAGTACATAGTCTGCTAGGTGGTCGTAAGCGCAGCAGTTTTGGAGAGTATCTACAAATATTCGTGTACGAGTAACAATAGTATATACCAACACGATGCAATACCGGGATAAATATACGCTGGCATGGACTAAGCTGTAACCCTGCGAGCACTTCGACGTTATATTTTTCACCATATTTTCTGCCAGTATTTTTCTAGGCGAAGTTCATGTGGGTAGAGTGGCAGCAGGCGTACTGGGCAGGATTAGCCGTAAGTTTATTCGTGGGACGAAGTGGAGACTCGTTTTATATGATGGAGTATTTATTCTCAGTGCTGTGACGGCGGTAAACTGAGGTCGAACTTCCACAAACAAAAACGAATCAGTTTTAGTATAGAGGTGGTTGAGATGACAAGAAGGAGCCACACTAGAACTCTATAAACGTGGTAAAAAACCCTGCCGAAGTATACAGTCGCTAGTCCTTTTGCAGCAATGATATTTACATCGTGTGTTCCAGCAACAAGGTCGTGTATACTGGCAAAGGAACAGAAGGGATACAGAGCAAGATCGGAATAATAGTAATAAGCTTAGCACATCCACAGTCTTTGGCTACCGTCAGCAGTAGGTCGACCTCTGCAGATTGCTAAATCGATAGTTGAATTTTCGTTGAGCCATCCTGTAGTGGGCGAATTCCCTTGACCTTTCTTTCAAATACATATTTCGCGGCAACCAAATGGGTTGGGAGACACATGCTACGATAGAGGTGTACCATGTTTTTTCTGAGCTTCTCACTTAAGGAGCGTCATACCTCACCGAAAACATGGTTTTGGGGGGGAAATAAAAGTGCTGCCGGATGAGAAATGTCATGACCGAAGTGTACTCTGAAATATTATTCGTCACAAGGATGAAAGTCCGACGAATTTGGGTTAAGGAGCCCGATCGTTCAGAAAACGATTCGGCCGAAAAGTGCTACTTCTACCGTAGCACGCGTCGGGAAGTGTCTCGGTTGCATTAGATGCTTGGTATTCTTCTGAACATGTGCTTGGCAGCCATAAATGGTCCAGCACGGAGCCACACGCGTAGCAATGGCGTCGAAGAGGTTGCCGTCACGGAACCTCACGAGTCACAGAGAGTATGCACTAGGAATGTTGCACGAGCTTGCCGGAACACTTTAGTACCAGACGGAATTTCCACAACTGTTTTCCCACGTGACACGTCGACGCCAATTCGATCCCACCCGGACGTGAACCGTCCGAACTGGCCACCGCCGGGTTTGAAATATCGGCCGATATGACCAACATATCACCCTGATCACACGCGACTTTAACCGCCAAACCGGGAAAAGTCAAACCGAAAACAGCACTCACCCCAGTGCATTCATGTATACTTTGTTGCAGGTTGGTTGTGGCGACAGGAAATCGTAGTGCCTTGATGGAAGCGGAGTAGTGACCAGATCATGATTTTGTCTAAGTGCGGAATGCACTATGCTTCCGACCGCAAACTATGGCTATCACACGAGCAGTGTCATCCGATGTGCTCACAAAAAGCTGGACCAGCTAGATAAAAGAGGTTTGCCAGAACTTCGTTACGGGACCAAATTACGGCCTGGTAGTTGCACGGTTTGTGCCACAGGCCATTTACATGCGACCACGACCTGAGCAAACCGTCTTGGGCCAACCAGGTATATATGTCGTCAACTACACGTTAGCCCATTCATAACTGAGAAACAATGTCCTACACAAATTCCGAGTAGTTTGTCCTCAAACCGATGGGACCAGTTCTGAAGGGGTTCATAATGCATCATTACTGTACTGTAGTCTTAGTAACTATTTAGAAAGTTTAACTCACCTACACCCATCATAAACACTAGGTAGAGCGTGGATTCATTATTCTTAAAATAAGAAGGGGACGATATACGCAGGTGTTGGAGACTGAATGTACGTACGTAGGTGTTGGATTGTGTTGAGAATACATACAACTCTGGACAAGAATGTAAGGATTCTTGCGTGCTGTTCATACGTAAAACGGATCATCCTCACATTTACGCCCATAACTGTATTCTCCGCAAAACAAAGTTACAAACGTTTGCCATTCTTCGAGCTTCGAAAAACACACGTAAATAAACGGTTTTAGCACGCCACAAACTCACTGAAACACGCACTCTCTTCTTGAACATCCAAGGTGATCGTATCAACCACAAGGATTGGGTGATGTGTCTACGAAATACATGCTCGTACTAGACAATTTTGGAAACCATCACAAACTGCCTGTGCTTTTTTTCGTCCTGTTGCTTCAAGAGCAACATATGCATGAGGTAGCCCGTGAGAGTGCGATATCTCGCGAGTCCATCAGTAGTACCATTTAGCTCGAAGTAAAAACGATACGTAAGTCCGCCGATGCCGGTAAATCTTCCGAAGATGTTGACGGATTTGCATATAAAGTTATGTTATCGAACTCCTTGTCGATCAATTTAAGACCAGGCAAAGCTGATGCAGAAATTTCAACGTGATGACGCAGCTTCGATTTTGCTACATGGATGTTCGAGACTGTATCTGGTTGGTGGATGACCAAGAATTGTGGCCAGGGCTCGCGGAAGGAGGGGGCCAGGAGAGGGGGTTGCAGACTGAACAGAGATAGAGTACCTAAGTGTATTTCCGCCGTGTACGGCAGCTTACCACATGACCAATACCACAACACTGTCGACAGCCTGCACAGTGTTCATATCAACATGGCCAATAGCAAAAAAAGTTCCATGATGCACATTTCATCATATAATCCGCACCCTCTCGAGTCAAGCATATAAGCCCTAGATACTTGACCATAACGCAAGACAGTCGCCATGCAAGCAAGCAACCTGGCCAATGACAGACGACTGTGGTAGTAGTATGACGTAGTAGTAGTCGTCGTCGCGCAAAGGTTTGGGCGATATATCCCGCGGGTTGTGAACCACCAAATACGTCATTGACAACAAAACACAGCCGACGCCTTACGTTCACAAATCTACGGCTGATGTTTATGTTGGGCAACTATCAGTAAAACAAAATAGGTATCATTTCGCGCATACAACGAAAGCAATATTTAGTCAACGAGCAAACCGGCTGACATACGAACTTGAAGCCTTTGATGATAAACTAGAAGATTCCCTAAGGATGCAACGTTTTTTTTTGCGACACCCAGCCCTTCCGTTTGACACACTCACCAACGCGTACGATACAACACCACGCATGTTTATATTAATCCACCCCAATTCAACACATTACATGAATTTGAATCGACTAGGTACACGATATAGTGTAGCACCATTATACCAACACCTCATTTAGCGTCGATCATCGTGCCTGGATGGACTTGCGTGGGTGTCCGCGCAGGTACTGCAATTCGCTTTAGTTTTGAAATCGCGGAATGAACGTGGCCCTCGTTTCCACGTTCAAGTGCAATCTGCTGGTTTCAGGCGATCGGCCAAGACCTTGTATTCGCATTACAGGAAAGAACCGTCAGGTTATTGGTGGTGGCTCCCCTTTTATATCTTGTGAAGTCGCTACCCTGCGATGCCTCAGGTTAGACTTATAGCCCCTGAAGCATGTCGCCTTCGTCGTATACTACAACACCAGCGTTCTTCACAGTGAGAACCGTATTTATAAGTTGCAGATACGTAATGCGATACTCATACGCGACCCAGATGTACGGCCCTCTTTTGAATTTTTCAATGCGTTTTGTTGGCCTGTTCACTTCTAAGTCTACGTTAGTGTCCCTGTGGCCACTGCGGGCGCAGTGCTCCCGGCGTAGATGTGCGATAGAAATAACCACGGGAACGCCGAGCGACGGGTTGGGTATCGCAGACAATTCAAGCTTGCATTCGTAGTATATCACCGTCATGCTAGGACCAGTGGTTTATGTGAGATAGTGACGAAACGCTGCTGCGAGGCACGGGGTGCAGTTGCACAGTTGACACAAGCCGCAGATAAATACATATCACAAATGCGAAACAATTTGCAATAACCACCGTATAGTTAGAGGATCGATATCGTGGTACAGCAGGGGGTGCCCCCATTCAAGAGCGCCCCGTGACAAAAGCAAAACCGAGCGCTTTCAACCACCTATTGCTCTTGTCTGCACTGTTTAGCTTTTAGTACAGGCGGGACATGCCCATTCAACCGCCCTTAATGCTGAAATTTATCCTATTGGACACTCTTAAATCGTGGTACCCACTGCTCATATTTGCGTGTGGTAGCAAGGTTTGTACTCGCCCGATCGGCGAGTTTTCTGAATATTTTGGTCGTGATCTACGGCAGTCTATCGGAGAACTGTTGCCACTATCTAAAGCACGTTTTCCAGATATTGCCCAAGCCACACCGTGTGTCTATTACTTCATGCTCTTGCAATTCGAGGTAACCTCAAACGTGACCGTGCGCCGTAGAAGAAACATTATGGTAAAAGGAATACGTATATTTCAACCGACTGCGTGAAGTTGACTGCTATACGGAAAATATGTCTCACTGCAGTGCCCACTCTATCGTTGCCCCCATACACCTTACAGCCGATTCTGGCAAGGCCGAGCATGGCCATAATGGGAGGCACACCACGTCGTACAAGAAGGTAGGAAGAGGGAACGTCAGATAAATGAGCAGAGATGGGGAGAAGTGCACGTCTTGTACTGATATATCGGCACCAATCGCCACGTGTTCGGTATGCGTTAAGCGTACCAAGACTCCGAGTTTTGCTACGAGTGTTGTCCCTGCTATATTAAGGAACGGCTGCTTCCGGTCGCTGGTCCAGTCTCAACAGTATGTATTTGCCGTTTCCGTTCCGATAAAGATTAAGATCCTGTAATATTGTAATGCCAGGTATACACCATCAACGGTACGACGAACAAACCATGTGCGGATGTCCTTGCGCCGTTTGCAGGTGCAATACTTGAACTCTATCGGCTGCCCTAATGGCTACACTCCGATCGACAACGCTCAGAGTTTGAGTGTAACAACGTCAAATGCGAGGTGTCCCTGTGCTGCGAGGCGTTCTGCTCGTACCACCTGTGCCCCAACAACTACGTTCCTGTGTACGGCGCTGGCACCATCAAGTGCCCTGACTCCGGGTGCACCACCAACATGTGCTGCGAAGACGGTGAGGCTCAACTTACAATTCCCGCCTTGTTTGCAATGATGCCGCAACAAACATATATACTTTGTAGCTACGCTGGCTGATTTGGCGGCATAAAAATTCGTCATGTAGGAATGTCTGTTAAGGCATTCCCTCATTTGCCAAAATGCTCCGTCGCATACGCAACCTCCTGATACAGTATCGCTTCTGTGTCACAACTACTGTGTTGCCATTCGTCTTGGCTCAGGGAGAAACAATACCGACCACCACAAACAAACGCCGGTGTGGAACTCCATCGGCTGCCCCAACGGCATTACTCCGATCAAAAACGCCCAAACTGTGGAGTGTAACAACGGCAAGTGCGAAGTGTCCCAGTGCTGCGATCTGTTCTGCAACTCCCTTGGTTGCCCCAACGGCTTCACGCCGATCGACGACGCCCAGAACGTTGAGTGCAACAACGGACTGCTGCTACGATAGGGGGGGTGCCCACATTTTCACTGCCGGGTTTTGGCCACTCGGACGAGTGGTTCCGAATCTAACTGAAAATTGGGCCTGCATATGGTTTGTTGGCGTTGCCTAACAAAACCTCCATGGGCTGTGCATATATAACAAACAAGACATAACAATTGGGCATGAGTACAACGCAGTAAAGCAGTCACTCGGCCGAGTGGCTCTGTGCAGGTGAAAAAGAAGCACCTATGCATGACCCCCCTACCGCAGCACCAGTCAACGGCAAGTGTGATGTTTCCCATTGTTGCGAGGCGTTCTGCTAGTACCATCCATGCCCCAACAACTACATCCCGGTGTACGGCGCTGACACCATCTTGTGTCCAGACTCCGGGTGCTCCACCAACCTTTGCTCCGAAGACGTTGATGTTGACGCAAAGTTCGTAGTACGTGTTCTTCTATTTGATTTCCTATTTTCTCGTATACAGTAGTTTCCATGGTCAAGGTAAGGTTCGATATTTTGCCTGTGGGTCTAGAGAACGTGCGTGTGGGGGCGTGGATACTACACGGCGCCTGGCAAGGGACGGGGGGGGTGATTCGTCGTCACGCACGTGTCAGCCACCACTGGGGTTTTGTGTTCATTGATACTCTCCAGTTTTTTATTGAATTACATACGAGCAATTCCAAGGATGGCCGCCAACAAGGTATTTCTGCACATGTATTTGAGTACCTCGAAAACTCAAACACACGACTCGAACCGTACGCGAGGGGACTGTTGTTCTGCACCTGGTATATAGACGTGCGTCCGTCGCCACATCGTAGCTGGTCGTCCCTGCTGTTGCGCTTGGTGACCGTAGTGCGGCGCACGTGATACCTCATTGATGATGAGCTATACCATCAAAAATGACAAATGCGGGCTGGGAATTTGTACCAACTCCGTCCAAAGGCATGATACAAGCACTTACACACCGTTAGCAAAAAACAAAGTTCCACAATCGCTTTAAAATGATAGCTCGTGGAATGGTTTCTACTGTGTACGCGTTTCATCTCTACTCGTTTGCACCACAGGGAGGGACTAGCTGGAGTCAGAAGACGGGAGGACGAAGTGCAGGGTTGGCATATGCAGTACGAGTTCTTCCAAGACCTCTACTACGAAGCCTGTGGTAGCAGCTTGCTTCACCAAGGACTCTCAGTGACGACCATCGTTCAAGCCTTCGAGTTTCCACACCCACCCCCCAACCTGAAGTTCGCCCCCATCAATTCGGTGTATTGAGAAACACAAACAACCAGTACTCGATACCAAGTGGTTTCAACCGGTACATTTGTGCTACACTGTTTCTTGTTCTTGAGTATTCCAGAGATTTTCTGGTGTTGCACAGCAGTGGGCGCGTTCTCTGTTGAATGACAGCTGTATATACATCTGGTGATGTTTCTCGCAAGGTGAATTGATGGTTCGTGTGCCGCTGGTATAAAATAGCTATATCAAAGACGCGTTCGGCGGTTGCCGAGTGTCTCGATCAGTTGTATTTATGTTGGTAGTATGCATCGGTAGTACGCACTCGTATGTGTTTTGAGTGACAATTGCAGAATACTCTAGGGCACTGGGGTTGTGGGACGGTGGGTGGGTTGTTTCCGTTGGTCAACGGCTGACCATATTACCGATATAACTTTTTTTTTAGTCTGTTGGTGATTTTGTGCCTTGTTATGAGTCAGCAAAGTCGAACCCGAGCCCGATGAAAGCCCAGTGTATACGACGTTGTCGGTTGCGTTTTCGATGCGGGAGGCATCGGTGAGCAAATCATGATTTCAACTTTGTTTTTACGCATCACTTCCAGGGGTCATCGGTGGTTGGAACGTCGCTACGTTTTGATGCCGCTACTGCAGTGCGTAGAGTGTATATATATGCAAGGACCACGACGTTTGAAAGCCCTTGTCAACACCTCTCGCGATTTGAAAGGGATATCGGTCATAGCCTAGAGAACACGGTTTTCTTGAAAGGTTTATATACACCTTGGGTGAAAAGAGGACAACAACGGGCAAAAACACCAAAAGTGTGTTGTAAACGATGTTGATGACGTCTGGTGCGATCATCCTAGATAATTGCTATCGCCCAATATGAGAATTTAGTCCCGACCGCTATTACGGGGGACCATAATAAATAGGACCTACCACACTAAAACCTATACATTTATCTATGTTTACTAACAAAAATTGGTCCTATTTACTATGGTCCTCCGTAATAGACATGCAGCGCACACACACACACCTATAAATATCGCAAAGCGCTTGGTGTTATAATCTCATCACCGATTCCTCTAACAACCCGCACTACCTCAACGGATATCCCCACCGCAATAAAAGGATAAACAGCAAGCAAGCATGCATCATCCGGCTCAACGCTCAGTTGGTGGTTTATCAATACTTACTGATTCTTCGGAATTGTTGCACTTGCAACGGACGAGTAGCATAACGCAGGGAACGCGGAAATCCACTCTCCAACGCAAGAGAGACGCCCGTGGCCAGTTATGTAGGGCTGAACGAACAGTGTATTTGCCGTACCGACCGCGTATCTGGTCTCCTCATCTGTCACCAGCGTTTGTCACGAAACGATGTACTGTCGTCGTGGAAGAGGCGCTCAACGATGTATCGTTATGGAATAGGCGTTCACCGCTCGGCAAAGCTGCGTGTCGTCGAGCTGCTGAAACGCCGCAACTAATAAACTAACCGCTGCCGCTGAATGAGACACCGGCACAGGAGCACCCGCCATCAACTGACAGCAGAATAACGCGCAAGCACAAAACGAGGTGATAAACATGGTGAAAAAAACATGACATATATATTGAACATTTACCTCCGACCGTATCCTTGACCTCGCTACCCAACATTAACAGCACTCATCACGCAACTCAGTACAGGAGATCCGCTAGCGCAGGTTTTACAACGTTACTGTCGTATACGTGCGCAACGATCTAGCGAGGTACACGCGGTCGACGTCTATATATATACCAGTGGGCCGTATTTTCATTTATTGTTCACAAAGGGAGCACATTGCTAACAATCTACAGTATGGAAACTGCTTCTCGCTCGCATTTTTCTGTCCGGGGATGGCGTACGTTATCGACCGAATCCCATACTTCCAGTACATGATAGATAGGTTAACGGTTTGATGTATCGGTGCGAATTTTCAGATATTAAAATATGTTATCAATGTATTGTATAGCTAGGAATTCGAGTTAATGCTTAAAGAGGCCTGCTCAGGGCCTCGCTGTTCTGTGCGATGTTGGTGGTGTCCATCAAACATATTTGCGCAATTGAGCCTCCAGGAAGCAACGACTAGTCGATCTTTTGTTTGAGTCAGCTGAAAGGAGCCCTCGATTCCGTGCAGGCAACGCTGGGCTTCGAGTACCATATGAGCCGCCTTCTTAGTTTAGTATATTTTTTTATTGGATTCAGCAGTATCCTAAACCAAACAAAGATACAAAACTGTACACAGCCACATGTTATATGTAGACAAATATGCGGTAAAGTACAAGATATGTACGGAACATTGAGTTACACCGGTTACCCTGTGGCATGTATCTAAATCTGTCGAGCCAACACCGTGGACATTATCGTGGCGCAGTTCGAAAACATCACATCTCCAACGGAGTGCAGTGAGCCTGATAGACGAAATCAATACACTGTTAATTGTGCCAACCATTGAACGAGCTCGATACTGCTGGTTCCGGCCCATCCGACTCCCAGCTACCAAGGCTGTCTCCACCCCGCCGATTCTACGGTTATGCGTTATGGCTCCGACACAGAAACAGCGTTTATTTGTTGTACAGTTCGCGTATATGCCGTGTGAAAAGCTTGGTGTCATTGAAGTGCATCGTCGTTTTCATGTTGGTGCTCAACATAAAGGCTTGGTTGTGGCAGGATTGGTACATTCCCCACGGGAGTACCACACTCGAGTGATGTCCCATATATGTTGAAATGTTTAATGTGTATTGATGTTGAGCCCGACCGACCGACCGATGGTGATAGCGAAGCTCAACCGGCGAAGCAGTCTACCACCATACCACCCGGAATCTACCAGCAACCTACCCGAACGCCTCTCTTTACCAAACTGTAATCAATTTTGAAACAAAAACAAAACCAGGACAGTAGCTATCGAGCGAAAGCACCAACACATTCAGCTGTTGTGCAACGAACCACCCAGCAAGCCGCCGGCAACGTACAACAAGCCGACTCGCACCCATCACGACCAACCTGGGATTCACGGGTGATGCCCATCTAGTCTTCACAGCCGCACAATGGTCCGGGAAGGAGGTGCGTGCAGCCGACGGTATGGACGGTAGCCCTCAACGCCTACACGAACTGTACATGAGGACAACATGATGTCGCGGCTGTCGTCGCAACCCATGTCATACAAGAGTTGGGACGCGTTCGTACTCGGGACCCCGCAATACCTCTTGATAGACCATGGTGCAGTCCTTGCCGACTTCAAAAGCCATCTAGTGATGACCTCCTGTGCAGTTAAACGGGAAGGCAGTACGTTGGCTACCGGCTCCTAAACATGTACGCACGTATGTGCTATTTCGCTGCGCTTTTAATCAATGTATGTTGAATCTTACGCCCAGGTATCAGCTGGCGGCCATCTGTGGAGCGTGAACAAAATACTTGTTACCTCGTTTGATATCGTTAAGGGGTTAGTTCATTTAGCTACTGGCAAGAGGTTAACGAAACACCTACCCAATCTAAGTCTTATGACACCCTGAAACGGACCGGATATACGGACCAATGCGTGTGACCAACACGCGATTCCTATTAATGGGGATTCATAATTGTTTTCAGATTCTTGACATGAGGAAACTCGCATTTCTCCAAAAAGCATTTCCAAGGTGATCGTGAGAACTGAACTCATGACCACTACAACCAAGGTCCTGCCGTCAATGCAATTTGTTATATGATTAAGGTAAGGACACACGGTATTCCTCGCCAGATCAGTGTTGTGGAACGGGAATTCGTTGGTACTCACGTGTGCTGTTTGCTTAGAGATACAAGAAAAGCAGCTTCATTACTTTTCCTACGATGGAAGACCAAACGACAGAGAGCTCGGTTGTCCTTGCTCTGAGGAAACTTCCTTGTTTTCATTCAAGATACGCCTGCCAAATACTACGAATACTATTCTTATACCTGATACCAGTAGTACCATCTCACTACTCCGTGGCTAACATTAGCACTGCAGTTTAACTATAATCTAGTATCTCGGGAACGGAATCCTAATCCGACTTCCCCCGTGGCCTATTCATAGTGAGCTACTGCGAACATTTTCTCGGTATATAGGGTTCCCGATCGATATGTACACGGAAATATAAAAGTTTTAAAGTATTTGCGGCACACTGATGACGTTCTGCTAGTAGATTTGTTTCCTATCTCGTGAGTTGACGCTAGGTGATGGCCGTTGTGATGTTTCGATACCACGGCGGACGTAACATGATGACACCTCGCTGGAATTTGAACCCGTGTCGGCATTGCGGTCAGATTCGTCACAGTTTGGAACGGCCACAAACAAGAGCTCTAAACTTGTCAATACCTCACACCGTAGCAATCAGAAAAAAACATGTTCATATGTATGCGAAGTAAAAGAGCAGAACAACGTAAGGTGCTCATATAGTGGTCTGGGCGTTTCTTGAGGTATAAACTAGCTCAAAAAAATAATCCGCTTTCCGATTACGCGTGAAGCTTACCGGGTTCGCAGCACATGTAGTCGGTGCACCCAGCGAAAGGGCACTGGATGTGCGCAGCGCCGTCCACCGGAACGAAGTTTTTGGGGCATGCGTGGAACGAGCAGAACGCTACGCAGCACTGCGACAGCTTGCACGGATCATCGTAGCACTTCACGGTATGGGCATCCTTGATATGAGTGTGGCTATGGGGGCAGGCTATAGCGCTGCAGACCAAATCGCAGCACTGGGACACCTCGCACTTGCCGTTGTTGCACTCCACGTTCAGGGCGTCGTGGATCGGAGAGTAGCCGTCGGGGCAACCGATGAAGTTGCAGTACAGCACCTGCGGAGGAAGAAAGTGCCATACATGCCCAGGGTTGGTTGGTGATCTTGTCTACGACTATATTCTTGAAAACGATGAGTTACTCTGTTTGACAATCGAGTTTGTAGAACACGTGTTCTCCTAGGTGGCAATCTCTTGTGCTGGACTCCATCGTTATTTTATGTTTGATGTATGTACAGAAATGGGCAACCGCTTCGACGTTTTTATTTTGCGCGAACGTTGGCATAGGATCACAATGGGTCGACCAATCAAGTCATTTGCAGTCGAAATCGCCTCGATCCCATCACAATTAATGGCGACAGATTTTGCACCATACAATGGACCGCTAACATACGCACTCAAGCTGACGGCGATGTATTTCAATCCATCGGTTTGTTTTCCAAACATTACCAGACACGGCACGAGAGAACATCGATATCTGCAGTTTCGAACATGATGTTTTTGTTTGTTTGACAATCGCGACTGTTTATGTCTAGTTTTCAGGAGACAGTGGCCTCGCGCTGGTTCTGTCGTTGTTATGTAGATGGTTCCATGCTCCATGTATTTACTACCGAAAGGCGCAGTCGCTCGGACGTTCATCATCATTGTTTCCTGTTTTAATCGGATCACGTGGCTTGACGAGTGATATTTTCCATACATTGACCCAATGCCAGTTAATGACGACGAAAGTTGAATCATACAGTATACTAATGTGACAAGAATCAACACTGACGGCTAAACGGTTGAACTGATCGCGTTTATGTTCAAAATACACCCGACAAGAATAACGAGCCATAATCATGCAGTAAGACCGCCTTTGGCTGCGCGATGCGCTCAATCTAGCTTAACGATAAACTCCCGCCTTGATGATATGAGAGGTGCGAAATAATAACTGTGTATATGTTGTGTTTGTTTATTCGACACCATGTATTATTTAGAGCTTTTAACTTCAGGAGCTCTATACTAACAGTAAGTCGCCCAAATACTGATTATAGAAGAAACGAAAACTGCGCCCAGATGAACAATCTAGAGGCCTATGTGTGAAAACTGAAAAATGATTAAAACGCAAGAATGGTATACTGGCGAAAACTATTTCTAAGGATCCCCGTCATTGAACAAACCGTGCTATCGCTAAGGCACCACGCCTCATTTGTTTACAGACAACCATGCACCCCTATTTTGCATGCTTCGCGTCTGAATTACGTAATCTTACCGGCTGCTTGTACGAAGAGGTGCGTCTTCCGTGGGTGCCCTGCTCGGCGTTGTCCACGGTGGCTGCACAGAGCATGATGTCATCGAGCAGAGAAATTTGGGTAGAGGAATCCAAACTGGTACGTTTTGGTTTCCACTCACATCGTCGGAACACGACATGACATGAAAGTCTTAAACAATCAGGGCAGTGAAGAAGGACATTGTTTGTTGTACGCGTTACGGAAGTTTCCTAGTGTGGGTGTTTTACCAGCTACTCAGAGCGACCAGACAAGCCTGTTTTTTTGAGCGCTTGTTTGTTCACTCCACTTGACTGATATTAGCTATCTATGTACTGCGGTCACGGTATTCCACATCTAAGCCAGCACATTTTAAATTCATCAGGCCCGACACACCCATCTGATGGACAGCATATGTTGCTTCCTGGCAAGTCCCAAGCTCGGGCGTAGCCCGTCGACACCACCTGTTTACGTTACGGTAATCGATCGCCAACACGAGGGCTGCATATAACAAGAAAAATTCCGACGTATCAGGGAACAATACGCCGACGTTCGTCGCTCGAAATGAGGCACGGATCCAATCCGTGGGAATAGTTTGTGCACTCCGTCAAAAGTCACGAACTCACCACACAAGCTTCCGCTTGCTGTATAGACATAGACACACACTCACCCAGGGAAGACCTCACATGGGCCCCGTTCGAAACTCCGAGGATCACCAAGGTCACCACGAAGGGAACAAAGCGCACCATCCTGTCAAAGTCTTGTTTATTAATTGCATTACAACCGCAGTATCGAATATTGGCGGGGGTATAACACCATGAGATAAGGCATGGAAACAGCCTGACGGAAACCTAAACGATAATTGAACCACAAACATGTCGTCAAGGCTCCCACCGCGAGAAAAACTTTGTGCAAATGGTGTAAGACGTTGTTAGGGCTGAACTGGAATATCTCCGGCGGCGGGAACCTTTACCATGGGTCGCGTTCTGACGACAATCTTCGTTCCGTTGGAACCTCTGTGCAGAAGGGCCACGTATTTCCCCCCCCGTTGATTCCGGTGGGGATTGCAACGCAGGCGGGTAATCACGTAGCATATGTTCGACATTTCTACGTACGATATACGGTCAGACGTTTGTGTTTTTTCCAGGCGACACGTACAGTCTAGCTGAACACGGCAGCGGTGGGGACCGAAACGATACGCGACTAGTCGTCGCGTCCGACCGACGGAAACATGAACGAGCGTGAATTACAAAAATATTTCGGCAGGGCTCGGACGGAGAGAAGCTACTTGTCGAACGTTTGTATTTCGAGGTTGGGGTCGAACTATCTCGGACCGGAGTATCTTGGAACGGCCGGGTCAAAGCGTCACGTGTACGTCCTCGGTTAAGCCAGGCGGGGATAACTACGCTGGCGGTTAATCACTTGGCCTATAATCGACGTTTGTGTGTACGATCGGCGGCAAGAAATTTGTGATTTTCAAGGCGGCACCGACAGCCAAATGTATAGACTGTAGAGGTTGGGAAGTGATTGGGTAGGATCATGGGTGGCTCATTATGACACGGCTGAAGAACATACACCAACTAAATTGAATGTTGTCAGTGTGAAAACAGTCCCTTTCGGAATTCCTCTATTCCTGAAATATGCATTTGCCGCAAACCAGTTCAGGTATCCTCTAGGAACAAGCGTTGACGCGGTACATTGCGATAATTTCACGGAATTGTTTATTTAATCTACATAATGCGTGCGGTGTATAACCTGGAACACACAAGACCATGGTGTAAATTATGAACGTTGTGCCCTAACAATCCGATACCCCCCTGTATAGTACTTTTATATGGTGTAGAGATACAGCTGGTCGCTGCCAAACTGGCAATTGCACCCGAGACTTCGGCCTAAGTGCCCGCATCGTTTGCACGAGCAATAAACGCCTGTTTTCAATATCACGACGACGTCTACTAGAGTGCGTTGTCTGCGGAACATGGTCCGTCGCCCGTCGACAACCCCAGCGAAACAGACAGAGTGCAAACCTATGTATCGTGTTCCCGCTATATGGTGGCCTGATGTTGATCATTTCCGTTCATCCGTGCCAAGGCACGCCCATTAGTACTATATTCACGGACGAACACACGCACACACCGATGTCACGAAATGCCAGACACCCAATTAAAACTATATGCGCGACTACGCACGAAAATGCTACGTACTATACCGCTAGAGAAGTCCTACGTTGTATGTGAATACTCTCACCGACGAAGAGATCTGGTGAAGACGGAGAAGGTTAACACTGGTTTCAGGTGGCGCGGTCGCCCGGGCTGCGCGTGCCCCCCTCCTCGCAGGCGTTATTCCACCGGATAAAAGTAATAAAATGCACGGACTTTTCTCCCGTGTTCTAGCGGCGTAACATGGTATCCGGTGTGGCATACCGTCACCGCTAGGGGTAGCAAGATGGTGCTCGGGCCATACATCGAAGTCGTTCGCAAATGTGGGTAGACCGTCACCGAGTAAACGTGCCGGATATTGTTCGAATCGAGTCGAGTATATTCGAAATATAGCGGCGGGCCCATCGGTTAACCTCAACCCCCCCTCAATAAAGACTTCAACTTCCGTGATAGTTCAAGAACCACCTGTGCAACAGGCGTATCATAATATAGTAGTTCAGCGGTATGCCCACCGCAACCACAAAGCAAGGTGCCACAGCAAAGTGCCGTCTAGAGTTTCTTGAAGATAGTAGGTCCCAGAAGAAATTACTGCACCCATTGTACTTGTAAAATATTTCTGAAAAGGTTCCGAGTTGCGTCTGGGCGTTGCTCTATCAGCCATGCGAGTTGTTACACGCGGTGAAGCCGGGCCATCTATCGTCAAACCCCCTGAAGTACGAGCAGCCACGACGGTTTGAGCATGACTGACAAGTGATATTTGACGAGGCGGAAGATATCAGCGAGACTTGGACGATGTACAAGTATTTTTCATCATACGTAGAACAGCTGGCTTTTCCAAATATAAAACGGCCTTCCGCACACGAATGGGTTGCATTTGATTTTTTTAAGGTTGTCTCGAGATATCGATGATTAGGGAAGTCGGTAAGTACGGAGGAGGCAAACTCAAGGTCAATTTGACGGTCCTTATGTTTTCTGGTCGACGAGTCTGTTTAAGGTGATGCTTATGTCGTGTAGTGGAAACGGTGCTTATCATTCATACTTGTATTTTCTAGGTTAAACTTTGGATCGTGAGAGAAATACATCTCTTGGAAAAAGTATACAAATACAACATCAAGTATCATTCATATCGGAATATTCTCAATTCCGAAAATCTGCTGCTGTATTTCCGGTATTACGGACGTGCACAGTAATCCAACGCTTGTCAACTGACGAATGCGACCCTGGTATGCCATATCCTCTGCTCCACACCAGCAACCATGGCGTTTGCAAGTTCTGCTCTAACCAGTATGTCTATGTTCCGCTTTTTGGTGATACAAAAAATCACTTGAACTGAAAAACTGCACGCATGGCGACGTTCCACAACGTAGCTTATTTGGCAGTTGGGGCTTTATTTTGATAAAAAATCATGGTTCTGCGGCGTTGTAAACCACTTCAACCATGAGCATGTGTTCACTATAGCTGCAATATACAGAGAAAAGAACAACAGCGGGAACATCGTTTCACCTAATAGTCCGAAATAAGATGTTCGTCCGACCCCAACACCCATACTCCAAACTTTTAACCAGGCAAGCTTCAAGGAAGCTGTTTGTGAACGCTGCTGTCAAACGTGCTCTGTGTAGCCACGTGCCTATACCGTGGGTCGTCAAGGAGGAGTAGTAGATAATATACACTCGTACCACCACGTTACCAAAATATACACACACAAGTAGAGCCAGTACCTGTCGTCAAAGGCCCATCATGAACACCACACAGGAGTGAGCCGTACCTTTCTGTCACGCTCCACCCTCACATGTATACGGGCAGTATCTTATCATCAAAGCCCGGGTCGCATCATGATGCACCTTCGTCAAATGCACACGAAATACTGTTGTACATTGGTGCCAGTAAACGCCAATCACAAGCTGTTACGGCCTTTTTAAGCTTCGTGAGTGCGTGGAGGTCTTCGTTTTGGGACAACACCTATAAGCCCGCCAACCCCGCCAACTCTTAGCCCCCACCACAAGTTCAACAACAAAGAATGAGTGAGGTCGTAGTTTTGTTTTCGACGGGCTAGCAGCAACATTCGTTCGCGAGTGTTTATACGCATGCAAGGTTCAACTGTCGAAAATGAGTTGGGATCTCATTTCAGTATTCGAAACACACGCGCGTTTTGGCCTTTAATTATTCGAAATACAAGAGACGCCATGGTATTGAACCTGTCCGAATGTTCGGGTGCGGAAGTTGAAAGTAAATTGTTCAGATAAACTTAAACAGCGGTGAAAACGTGTGTTCCCCGTGCGTCCTACATGCCAATCAAATATATATATATATAGATTGTGCTCGGCTCCAAGATACTGCTGTTTCCGAGCCCCAGATACGTGTTCTAATTCGCCAACCTAGTCCCAAACGCCCTTCCTTTAGGGGGCGCATCCGATGGCTGTTTTTGTGTTTTTGTTGGTGTTTGGGGTAAGGTTTGTTCGCGAAAACATATGTTTTCAGCAGACGTTTTTTTTCTTCAGCACAGGACACCTAATAAGAAACAAGGTATCTGGTCAAGACTGAATTTTGTATTTGGGAGAGGGTCCCTTCCACACCAATTCCAAAGTAACGACTCCCTACTAATGTCTTAGTTTCCTTTCAATATCAGGCTGCCTTTCATATTGTTTTGTGTCCGGTACTGTATTCCCACAGGGGAATCTGCACATTCTGGCGGTAGGAAATACGACTACGAGAGGAAATATTATTACTTCCCCAACCAATGTGTTTGAAGAAAGCTCACAATCACAGCAACATTCTCGGTGCAAAATTCAGAACACGTCGACGCATTCTTCACTCCGAAAATCGCCGTACGTATCAGAGAAGAACGCCATCACTAGGAATACTGCAGTGTCATCTATTATTATTATTGGTCAACTTAAAAACGTGCAAGGTATCGCGTCACGGATGTTATACAAACATTGTTGAATTCAGCGACAACGCCAACCAGTCGTACGTCGGCCGGTGCAAGGTTCAGACGGAGCCTCGTGCCCCCAACACCCGACATCGCAACGCAGTTACACGGGCTAGGGGCGACCAGGGACAGAAAGGACTAAGTACAGGAGCAGCTTCGCGGGATGCCAGCAGGGCAGTGCGTAGAGTCGTTTGGAATATACTGGTAGTTCTAACACGATCGGGGTGAATAAAAGCTTTCTTCTAAGATCGCACAAATGATGTGGCCAACAGGTTTTGTCCGCGATGTATGCCTTGTTGGGTGAGGCGTGTTCAAATATGTTACGAGTGCTACAGCTGCTGCAAAAAAAGACAAACATAATACGCTATCAAAATATTGCTGAAAAACATGCACTGCATGACACATCAAAATACGAAGGGCGAGTGGAAATTATTCAATTATTTCCTTGAGTAACGTATTAATAGTGTTAATCAATCGATTTGATCAAAAGAGGACAATCGGCATATATACGATCGTATCGTCTACCTCTTTCGTCTAAAAGTTTCAATCCGCATTATGTACAGCACTATTCGTTATCGGGGGTATGGGTAGGTGGAATTTATGGAGTATATGTATTGGGCTATGCACGTGTACGTTTTGAACTGATTTTCATTTGAGATCTTTTAGAGGGGAGGGGTGGGTGAAATATGTGTATAACCTACTCGTACTTGGTCAAGCCACAGAAGAAAGTAGTTTTAATTATGACGGGGGGCCGTAGAAAATACGACCAAAGATACACACAAAACCTACATTTTTACCCGTTTTTGCTACCGTAACAACATTTATTTGGTCCTATTTACTAGGGTTGTTAATTTTGTAAAACAAAAAGCGACGCTACGAGTATTCCAAAGTCCTTGTTTATTTACCAGTACTTACTTGGCGATTTGTCTGGAAAACGTGTGTGCATGCAGTGGGGAAGGGCATGAAAACAAATCATGAATATATGTAAAAAAGCCTGTCGTCGCGGTTGACATGTTGCCAGGAAGAGCAAGCATTACCAGGCGTTATAGTATATATAACTGTCCAAACCAGGTCGCAAAAATATTTTCCCGGAATGGCAAGTTTTCCCCTGGTCCCAAATTTGCTCATACATTGTTCTAGCACTTTCGCAGGAGTTTGTGAACACAGCGTTGACGGCTCGCAGAGGACCAAAACATGTACGCGTAATGGAACGCGTCTTCTTCAACATGTTGGTCGACGTGTACGTAGTGTCGAAATACTTGACCTATGTAATGTCGCCATATATATATATCATAACATGGTTTGCTGTGGCTTAACCATGGTCGGTGATTGTCGTCGAATAATTTCAAGTCTTTTACCTGGCCACATGAAGTTTCTGTTTTTCTCTGCAGAATCGAAGAGTATTTGTTTTGTTGCTCCGGCTAAATCAATTGCTCTTTCGTGCGTCTACGGTCGATACCGCATACCAGGGTATGTACGGTATGTTTTATATATATAAATTTCCAATATGAACAAAACAACAGCCGTGAGATCGAGGATTTCGTCAAAACTCATATTTGCAAGCTGAGTGTGTATATACACCAGTCTCTTGCATGAGGTGGAGTTTCGCCACAACCCCATGTGTTAAACATCGAGTTAATACACACAACCTACGTATTTACGGAGCTATCGAGAGTTTAGGAGGATAATGACATGCAGCCATGTTACAACCTCGATCCACAGAGTTCACGTATCGTTCGAAATATAGGCCACGGTCGCATGTCGACGGAAGGGAGTAGGCTTTGTGCAGAGAGGTGATCCTTTCCACTGCTTTTTTGCTCTCGGGAAATGTTTCCGATTGACCAATTCTGAATCTCATGCTACGAACTTTCAGACGGAAAATGCAACTTATATACCTACGTACGTGTATGTTATATATAGACACGTAAATCTGCACGCGCAGAGAGTTGCGGTTAAGCTGGGAAGGTACATATATATACATGTATATGGCCTGATTAATGATGGGCCTTTCGCACGTGAAATCGTGGGCACTGGTAAAACCTTAGTCTGGTTTCAAGACGTGTGTATGGTATACGCCTGCACTTTGACGTTTATGTTTGGACGAATGCAGATTCCAACTCGCAACCCTTTGTCAAATCTAGTCTGTGGACCAAGACGTAGAACATACATACATTTCGAAAACTGATTTCACCGCTCACTCCGGTATACACGCGACTGGGTTTATGATTTTCATTGGTGTAAAAAACACCGTCGAGGAACCACAAGTAAATGACGCCGCGCTGGTGCAATCGAACGCATTACATATATCCAATGGGGGGATTATAGTATGGATGATGGCAGAAAGCAGTATCTCGATATTGTTGACCACTTTTTTATTGTTGGCCAGCTGCACACTGTTGTCATTGACAAAACGAATCCAAAGCTATGCCGAGGCTGTGTACTATCAGGTACATTGTTAAACATGTTTTGTTCCTCGAATAGTTCGCGGGTACCGTGTGAAGGACTAGATGCCATATATTGTTGTTTTTAAGAGGATACACAGCGCATCGACGGACGGCATAATTAGTCGCCTTCGGGAGTCCGGGGCATGCCACCTGGTGAAAGACCATATCGGTCACGGCAAGTGCCGAATACATCTCGCTTGGATGTGGCAGCGTTGCTACGTGCCTTACGGGAGTACCAAACTCGACCGATCACCCATGGAAGTAGGAATGTTGAACTTATATTGAAATTGAAACCGACATGCCCATGATGGTAGCGAAAGCCCCACCGGCTATCCGTCCTACCACAAAACTACGCAACCCGTCTTTTGCGACAGGATGACCAATTCCATAACAACGAGCAAACCATCAATCAATGTATACATCAAGCGAAAGCCCCAGCACGTGCAGCCGTCGTCCAGCGAAACAACGGGCAAGGAGCTGTCAACTGACAATGAGCCGATTCATACCAGGTAGGCAACATATCTCGACAAATGCATGCATGTAGCAATACAAAATAACTGAGTTCAAAGCGCGCGCAAAACAAAACAACTCGGGCAAGTGCGAACGTCGTCTACGTCCTCAGACTCGCGCAACGGCCTTTATAGGCGGTGAGCGTAACCAACGGCTTAAAACACTGTCTCCGACCGTTAGGCCACACTACGAAGACGTGGTCTTGCAGCTGTCCTCACAACTCGTTTCGTACAGGAGTTGGGCGCGAGTTAGCACTCGGGACGCCATCGTCTATCTTGAGAGGTCATCGTGCAGTCCCTGCCGCCTTCAGAGGCCAACTAGTGGTGGTGGCGTCCTGTACAGTCAGAGGGTAGGCAGTAACGTTGTTAGTAAATCAAACGTGCCCCAACTGGTCTTGTTCTGGTGTGCTTGCCACGTCCAGTACTCTCGCCCGATGGCCGTGAACGCATCATGAACGAACGAAACACATGTTTAAACGTCTGGTAACATACGGTTGTGTGTTTAACAATAACACTGCAAAAAACGATTTTCACCCATCATCTAAAAATCTGGAGCCTCGAACAACCATAACGGTAGGAACTTTATTCGAGCTGCGGCGAAAGCTTGCCAGGTATATAGACGTACGGATTTACGTGTACATGCGAATGAAAATTAGTTCATAACGTCTTGGGTAACTGATGACCCTCGATGAGTTATTGGGTTCGCATTTTCGTCATGGTACAGCACGCTCGTCTATGGCCGTTGTGTTCGCGTGGCGATCCAGCCAGGATGTTGGCTCACCAGCTTGTCGACCGATAGCGAGGTAAGATTCGTCGCAGTTTGAAACGAAAGTAGTGATTATCTCACAGAATGATGACGCAAAAGCATGTCGATAGCACGCGCATAAAATAGGCAGTGCACCCTCGTGCTGGTTGGAGCGTTCCTGAACATATTCGACAATAAACGCACTGAATCATCTCCCTCGACTATTGAAGCTCACCGTCTTCACAGCACAGGTAGTCGGTGCACCCGGAGTCAGGGCACTGGATGTGCGCAGCGCCGGGAACCGGTACGAAATTGTTGGGGCACGGGTGGTACGAGCAGAACGCTTCGCAGCACTGGGACACCTCGCACGGCTCGTCGTAGCACTCAACCTTGTTGGCGTTCTTGATTGGAGTGTAGCCGTCGGGGCAGCCGATGGAGTTGCAGAACAGATCGCAGCACTGGGACACCTCGCACTTGTTGTTGTTGCACTTCACATTCTTGGCGTCGTAGATGGGAGCGTAGCCGTTAGGGCAGCCGATGAAGTTGCAGTACCGCACCTGCAAAGCGGCCATTGACATATGCACAGGGTCGGTTGGCGATCGTGTCGATGACTCGACTGTCGAGAATCACGATGCCTTCTGTTTGACAATCCAGTCTGTTCAAGAGGTAGCTATGATCTCGCACTTGTCTGTCGTTGCTCTGCGAATGTTTTTTATTATGGGCTAATGTTCTTCAAAATAGAGTTGCATCGGGATTATTGTACTGTAGTATGTTTCATGTGTAACAGCAATCCCGGCCTACATAATCAAAAGTTATTTTCGAAGAAAATTTCAAACGTTCGGTTCTACCTCACGTATTCTTGGATTGCGTACGCGGTGCTTTGGTTACCAAACAGATCAACGTATGGTTGGCTAGCCTCTTCGGGTTCACATTTCTAAACCTATCAGCGACTCGTCTTTGCCGCTTTGAAATCATATCATAACCCAACGAAATTATATCAAAACAAACACTTCTGTGTTTGACGTAGTAGTGCGCCACCGCCTGGACGTTGATTATATGTGCGAATGTTAATATCGGTCCATGTGATTCGACCAATCAAACTTTATACATTAAAAAGGGAATTGACCTCATGGACGTTGATAATCTGTGCGGTCGTTAACATCGGTTCATGTGATTCGACCAATCATGGATGATATAATCAAAGGGCAAACAACCTCACGGTCATCATACCGACCACCGCTATTGTTTGCACTACTCTTGACGATAAAGAGATTTGTTCGATCACCGTCCACTCCAATAAGACCCTACAACGTAACAACACAACTTCGTACAGTGGTCACGTGCTAGATAGGCATTCGCTCGCTTGACCATTATGCTCGCGCCTTTTCGATGCGCCATGCTGAACAACACACGTATATGTTGTTACGATTAGTTCAGGGTGGGTATTGGTACATGAACATTAATAGAGTGAATGCCTAATATACATAGATGGGCTTGAATCTCAAAGTCGTACCGGCTCTTTGTACGAAGAAGCGCGCCTCCCGTGGATGCCCTTCTCGGCGTTGTCAGCCGTGGCTGCAAGGGACACGATGTTTGGGGTGCAGGACAAACGCAGTAGGTAATTCGAAAATACTTAGTCTTGGTTTCCAAACACATCATCGGAGAAAATATGGCTATGAGAGCGTTAAATATGCACGCCAGCAGGCAAGGGCGCTGCTAGTAGTACGCGTTGAGGAATATATTTAAATAGCAGCTACGTCCGGTTCAACAACGTGTTTCAGTAATCGTTAGTGTGTTGAGGGAGTTTGATTGTTCCCTCCACTTTCAAATTTGTTGTTTGTACAGTGCGTGCCTTGATTGGCATTTGCTATCTAAGAACAAACATATACGAGTATCTCAGTTCTAACGTTCGGCGTTCGTGCACCCCTACAAGACAATCAACTTCGGACGTAGCTCGACCAGAGTATCCGCTTATGTCACGCGACCATACCACTGTGTCAAGGGGTGCATACAAACGAACAAATAGGAAGTATCAAGTACAGGGTCAGGTGAAGTTCGCGTGAAATGAGCCACGTAAATAATCGGATAAAATAGCCCCACGACCAGAAATACACCATTCACACACGTTAATGTTTGTATTTTCTCGCGGTGCAGGAATACATTCGCACTCACCCTGGGACGATCGGACAGGGGCACCAGCCGTGACGCCGAGAGTCACCAAAGCCATGACGAAGTGAACAATGCGCACCATCTTGTTTGAGCTTTTGTCTCGATTGTAATACTAAGAAAGTGTTGGCTTCATCGGGGTAGAACACAGTAGCAAACGCAAAGACGCGAGTCGACGGGAAAGGGTAATCACTTCAGAATGCGAGATATTGGCAGCGTTCCGACGGAGATACACCATTACCGAACCCAATCTACAATATGTTTTATTGATGTATTGGGAGTAGAACTAATGGATCAAGGACATGAGTTGGTTTCAAGTAATTGATCCTTTTGTTTTAGAGGAATATATGCGACCGGTGAACATAGTCCACGACGTCGTTGGTGCTGAACTCGCTTATACAGACTTTTTACCGGTTTGGAATCTTACACCATGCGACGTTTCGTCAACCAAACCGCTTTCGCCTGGTTGGAATGGCTGGGCGAGGGGGCAGGTATGTGCTGAAGTTTAAGTCTGGCGGCATTTGCCGCACGGGTGGTCAAATACGTGTCAGGGTATCGTGTGTGTTTGGGCAGCATGAAGCGAAGAATATATAGGTAGGGATTCTGGCTGGGGTGCCAGCGGTCATCCAAACAACGGTCGTAACAATGCTGCAAGTGTGAAAGTAGCCGAACTTGGCATTTTTGACTGTGGCTTATCAATCTAGTGCGCATAACTGTTCAGGAATCGAGTAGGACTAAATATTTCCGTGAAATAATGTTATACCGATATGTTGAATACACCCTTTTCGTGTGTTGTAAATATCGACGAAAGCAACACCATGATGGAGTTACAGTAGATCTGATGTAGTACATTAGACGCGCTACCAACATCACACCCTGCTGTTACTTACACCACGTTAAAAACAAATACTGTCGGCCGGTAACAAGCGTGCAACAGGACCCGGTACTTCGAGTGAACTTTCGTTAGCTATTGGGCGAGTTGTAGACACATTTACTTGCAATATCGCGACGATGTCTGTTATTACTACGTTGCGTTATGCGCGATACCAGGTTCGTCTCTCGTCGACAACACACGAGGACAGCTGTAATCTCGAGTCTCTATCGTGGTATTGCTGCCCGTATTTCAACCCGATATAGATGTTTTGTTCGGGGATTTCCTACCAGTGACACTCGGAGGTGCACACAAACACACCGCCATCAATCAATATACATCAGACCGCCCACCTACCCTGTAAAATCGATTATTACGTAACATAACGCTACGCATCGTACTAGAACATTACTACTGCAGTACATGTTCTCACCGAGGAAGAGCTGTGGTGCAGAAGGAGAAGATGAAGATGAAGAGTGCTTCTATGTGGCGCGTTCGGCCGGGTTCCAGGTGCACCCCCGCTCGCCGCAGGCGTTATTCTACCGGATAGAAGGGAAACTCACGAAACAAATTATTGTCACTTTAGCGGAGTAACACGGGCTCGATTTTGGCGACGGTGGTCGCGAAGGGTAACCGGAGGACGGTTGATCCATACTTGGACACAACATTAACCAAGTGTGGGTTGGCAGCCACGGAGGGAACGCTCCATACCCAGTCCTAATCGAGTGGTCAATATTTGAATGAGGCACACCATTTTCGCGCTACACACCGCTGGACCATTGTGCCTTGTCCGTGGTTGTCGGACCACTGTCTATGCCGATGCCACATATTTTATGTTACTGTAGCTGTGCTGTGCATCACGGCTACAGTAACGACCGTGCCACTGCTGTGCCGGCATGCCTTTTTTACTCTCGTGAGTACCCGAATTAGAGCGTGCACTCATCATTTGATCAAACTGCCCCTGAATCAAATTCTAGAAAACTGTCCCCAAGTCGCATCGGGGTGTGGCTTCGTAGGCAGTTCCGAATGGCCGCAGGCGATTTCTTCGCGTTTACGACGTTGTTCCTGTCGAGTGCGAGCAGTCACGATGTCTTCAACAAGCCGAGCACCTTAATCATTTCGGCGGTGAATATCGGCTTAACTTACACGATATATCCACCCCCTATTCGTCGTTGAAGTTCGGTATTACCGACACACACACAAAAAAGAAAGATGGATGTATTGCGCGGAATGAGCTTGGCGTGCCATAAAGTTTGTTTAGCATCCATTGACCATTGTCGTGTTTAAGTTCTTAACCCCATCAAGTAAGTACATTTGGGTTGCCATTAGATTGAAACTGACTTCAACTGAACCGCCGCCGCACGCATTGCCCATGCTCCACAATCAAGATGTACAAGTTTGATCTGCGTTTTGCGATGTCATGGTTAGAGGGCGTTATAATCAAATTCAAGACTTATGAGAAGGTTTTCACTACTGTTGCGCTGTAATTACAGATAACACATCCAAGCGGAGAGACATTGTTGCTCCAGAGGACCACGAATAATGGGTTCGCCCGACCCCGAGACCCACACTCCAAAGGGTAAAGAAACTACTTATCAGCGGCGTCAAAGCCAAATTCGATGAATTGTACCTCGCTGTTAATGCACGCCAGCCTCGAACAATTCCACACCTCGGATAACGTAACAATTATCGCAACACTTAACCTGCCACATCACCAACAAGGTTCAGTGTATTTATTACATTAATGTTTTTCTACGTTATGTGGTTTCTGGCAACACAGTTATAGTACGTTATGGTTTTGGCGGGCGACTGCTTGAAAAAAGGCTATGGTGTTAGCTAGGTTTCGTACTGGTAACAGTAATATAGTTCTATTTTGTTACAGTCTGTGGCTCAATGCCATTAACATCATATGTATATGTCAGCCGAAATGCTAATTGCATCGTACTACGCGTTAGTTAAAAGACGTACGAGTACATGATCGTTACCACACTTACAAGAAGTTTATTTATTAGCTCGTAGTAAAGTAGGTAGGGACACAAGGTAGCAGATAACGTGCATCCCCAGTCAAACTTTAACATGCTGTGCTAGCTCGCACATGGCAGTATGCCGACTTCTTTGTAACACGTAAACGATGGATACAGTATTGAGATTTCCTGAACATTTGGAAGCGTTGTTTATGCGGGCATCCCTCCGACGCATACCTTTCTTGGGAGTTTAAAAAACATGGAGGAGCCATTAAACCGGGGATGCTGTAATATATATGTTGCTCTGTCGGCGATGTTGTTTGTAAGTGTCCCCGCGTGCTAGAGGGTACTTTGAAATGCAGTACATAATGGGATATTTTGTTGCTGTTTTATGTGTACCACTTGTAACACATACATGTTATGTACCCAAGAGACTAAAACGGTAACATGGCAACATTACGTTCCAGCAATGACAGGTCCGACCGTCACGTAGTAACGTAGTGCTGCGTCCAGTTGTCTTTTATGGTAACGTGCTAACTTCATGCTTAAGTTAGATCGTCAACGCGAGGAATATGCAAACGTAACGCCACACATCCTTCGGCTTTTAAATAACATTATACTGTAACATAGTGGTATATCGCGACCAGCTCCGAAGGTAACATGCCTAACTTACGTTAAAGTTTGCCTCATCCGACCTTACGCAAGAATAGCGGGGGCTCGAAAACCTTGTGGATAGCATAATAGTAGTGTTACGAAACACAATAATATTCGCTTGTAATCTATTTTCAGTTGCCTAACGCTACGCTGAACCCTATTCAAAATACAATGTTACGGTGTTATGACTAGAGCCTTCTACACGATAACATCATTACGGTAGAAAGTTAAAGAATTGTCGTATTCTTTAATTTGCATATTGGGTTGATACCGTATCATACGAGTCTAGACAGACCCTAAAATTGTGTTTCGCTCTTTATACACGTACCGGTCACGGCGTACCACTCTGTTATGCACCAGAGCCGCCGAGATCCAGAAGAAAAATGGCGTTAATGCGTTAGAACGTTCGCTGGTGTGTACCTAACACTACGATCTTACCGCGCGTACGCGATTGCTCCTCCGCTGCTTGCACTATGTAAAGTAAACGAAAACAAATCCGCCGCACTTTCCGCCCACTCTTCAAACTCGTGTAGTATAGGCATGTACGGGTACAATTTAAGGCCACAAATGTTTTTTTCCTCCCCATCCCCGGGTTTTATAGCGACTCTATTATTTAGATGGGTCATTGGTTCAGTTTAGTACGCCGCTACTTGTCGTGCTGCGTTCGCGCTTTCGGCTGTCGCGTGCCATGACAGCGAGCGAATTTTTCCACCTAATATTTCTTCCGCCGCAACATGTAGGTCTCTTCAGATTTGCAGTCTGCGCTCTCTCAACAGAGCCCTAAACATCGACTTTGGGGTGTTGCAGTGATCTAAGTTGATTAAAGCTTGGGGTGCACAAAAATGTGTAGGAACATGCAAACCAACGATTGAAAAACGTTGTACTTCACTTGCAGACACCTGCAGCAGCTTCTCACCAGCAGACACATCCCGCGAAATTGGGGGACACTCTTGATGAGGTGTACACGAGCGTCGGGCGACCCAGATGGCAGTGGTAGGCAGCCAGAAACCACTCTCGATTTGTTCTCGTGAAATTGAATTTGCTAGCGTGCAGCAAAGTAATATTCGCAAAGTCTGATTACATTTCATTTCACTGGCCTGCTACTCTACTCTGTAGTACCAAGAGTACACGAAACAAACAAACCAAGAGTACAGGAAACAAACACACACCGACACTCCACTTTTTGTTTCAGTCCCAGACAGGGGGAGGCAAGCGGGCTACGGTGGATGTATCGTACCGCGGTGTCATGGCCGCTGTTTTTTCTTACCCTGGTTGTAAAGGATGCGTCGTCGACCGTGACCACCTTGCCTATTGCAACCGCGGGTGTATACTGAAATCGAGTGAAACATAACTGAAAAATAAATGTTTTTCAGTTTTATGACGAAAACTCAACCAGCCATGGTGGCGAGTGCGGCTCCGTTTTCCCTTTTTTTCTTGTGTTCATGGTAGTACCATGTCAACATCCCCGATCAAAATACAGCTTCGAACAATCGTTTGCTCGGCCCAAAGCCAGTTGTTGGAACTAAAAGGCCGACGTGTCCGAAACACGTGCGGACAGGAAACTCCCGTTGCCGCGAAAAGTAGAAAGGTATTGGGCTAAAATAAGCCTGAGCGAAACAGGGAATTTATGCGCCCATCCCATGGTTTCACCCTGTCTGTTTTCTTCCTAACCCCTATTAGAGGTGATTTGCCAACATGTATACCTGTTTCATGGTGCCAAACAGCTATATACCGAAGTATTGTGTTAAGCGCGTGAACGCATAAACGCAGTACCAGTATCTATTTTGTTTTTCCCCAAAGTCCGTCTATATTCCGGCCTAGAGTGGTGCCGTACGGCGGTAGTAGTAGTCTATTTCCAACTTGTTTGCAAATTTTCACGAAACGCTACGCAAGCCTTCTCGATATCAGTCCCCTGACAGATTCTCCGGGGCCGTAAACATACATATTATTGTCCCACTGATGTCCGCACCCAAGATTCGTACCCAGAACCAGTTTGCTTTCAATAAAAGGGGCATGAGAGTTATCATGTTCGCTCAATTATGATTATAGAAGAGCCGTGTCAGTGCTGTACAGGAAGAGTGTTTGACCATAAAGCGAAGATAGCATGGTTAGCTGAGTATGTACTGCTGTATCAAGGACGGCAATATTGTGGGAATGAATGCTGCCATAAGTACTTACCTGGCCACGTACGCGTATAACAAAGGTTGGTCTACGTATATATTTTCGGCGACATGGTGGATTGTGCGAGTGTCACGGTGGGTAATTTTCGGGGGATAATAACTGACAGCATACTACTGTAGTCCATTACAGAACTGGAATGTGAAAAGTAATTCTCCAGTGAGCAAGTAAGGGAATTGGACCTTAAGGGGCCCCTTCGGTATTAAAAAAAAAGAGTACTCGAGTGTTGGAAAAAAAATGTTTTTCGTTTTTTTACAGCAGCAATACCATTTCTGGTATAATAACACCATACCAGGTATCAGTACTCCTTACGGAAAACGGCATAGCTCCAGTTCTAATGCTCAGACCTTCGACCGACCAACGTATAGCTTGTTCGTTATAGTCTCTAGGAGGTATTGGAGCTCTTGAATCTGCAAGGCAAGGCAAGCATTGCTGTGTTTGCATCACGAAACGAAAGTGCTCCGCAGCTAGATTTTGATCGCTTCGGAGCTTCTGTTTGGCATCTACACTCTGCTGTGGTCACGTAGGACGCTACGGACGGTCGAACTATAGGCTCAGGTACATTCACCTACTAGTGCTCGGCGTCCTCGTCGAAAATCTGAGGATGACACTTCCATTGGTACATGTACATAATATATCTTATAATGTTTGAGGTATTCATACGATTGAAGAAGCTACTAGCAATAGAGTTGAATGGTGACCACCTGCATAAAGTACACAGACAGTCGAGAACCTAAGTAAGTGGTGACTGTTGCCACTTGACAGCAGTGAGCTTGCCCTACTGTACGTACACATTGTTTCACTATGATTTGAAGTCCGACCATGACAGCATTCAAATTTGGTATATATGTATGTATCCGCATATGCAGGGTATTGAGCTGAGGATATATATGTGTCGTCTGACTGGTGATTGGCCTCATGGGCGTGAGAGCGCGAAGTCGGTCGTAGTTGAGCGTGCGTAGTGAACCGTCGGCCGCTGGTGAAGATTACTCTATTTCTAGGCGATTGTATGGTATGCGGTTGTATTGACACATCAGGTATTTTGTATACATACAAAAAGTTGGGCTTGCGCTGGACTTTGTTGGCTCGACCAAGACAAATTATACACGGTGCAAACCGTATACTGCAACCTTGCCTATAGGGAAATGCAGTTTATTCGTTCCACACATTTTGATACACGGCGCACTCCGTCATACGCAAGATTTGTTTTGATCGGTTGTTGATTTATTGTAGAATCCGTACAGTTAACCAATGGGCTGCCACGATGGTGCACTGGAAACCCCCACATCTCCGATGGGTTTTACAGTGGTGAGCATAGGAGGTAAATAAGTCAGCATGATGTTGTTTACCAGTCTTCGACCAGCGACATACTGGCGGCCTTAGTACATCTCAACGACAGCTATACCAAGGCCTTGTTTACAGTTTGAGGTTATTGTAAAGTGAGTATGAGTGTCTCGTATCAAGGCTTAGGTTAAAAGAAAATATTGTTGGTTTCGTGACGATACAAAACCGCACGAGCTTGGTATATGTCGTAATGTGAACGGCAGTCTTGCCAGTGGGAAGTGCTGAGTGTGTCAACGCTTGGTTGTGGCAGCATCGGCACAGGCAATAGGGAATACCACAGTCGACCGATGTCTCAAGGAAATTGAAATGCTTAATATGTGTATTGAAGATGAACCGGCGCGACCCCAATCGTAGCCCAAGCCCAACTGATATTGAAACCCACCAGCAAAACACCGGACGCGTCTCCCACAGAACGCCACAATCAGTTCAAGTCAGTCACCAAACTGAAAGTAGCAATGCAACCATCGCGTGAAGGCACCAACACCAACGCAACCTGCTGCCGTCCAACGAAGCCAAGCGAGTAGCTGGCGACAGACACCAAGCCGAACCATAACAACAGCATTTATCGGCTAACCTGCAGTAGACATGTAGCAATACGATATACTTGTTCCATAACACTAGCCGGACACGGTTGAACTTGAATCTACCATAAGCTCCCAGAGCCACACATTGCTATTGAGAGGTAGTGCCTGTAACCAATGGCTTGGGGAACGTTTTTCAAGCATTACGCTGCACCTAGGCATACTTCATTTAACGAACGACTCCACAATTCGTGTTGTACAATTGGGCGACATCACGCTCGAGGTTCCGCCGTATATGTTGAGATGCCATCTTCCAGTCCTGGCCCGCTTCGGAGGTCACCTAGTGGTGGCGCCCTGTGCAGTCGAAAACAGTAGGCAGCAAAGCGGGTATAAGGTTGAAACCAGTTTTACAGGTTCCATTCGGATAGGCGTTCCGGAGTTTGCATTTGCGTCCTAAGTCGAGGAATCGGCTGGTGTCTATGAACGGAGGGGCATACATGGCAAACCGTCTGGAAACCCACCGCGGCGTGTCTAGCATTTACACTGTAAGGTTGAGCGTCCCTCCACCGCCATTAGAACCGGATCCTCGTTCAAATAACACCTTGATATATTTGCCTGAGCTGTTGCAAAGGATTTCCAGGTGTATGGATACACCGACCAGTGTGTACATGCGAACGTCGAACGTTTAATACATTTATAAGGCGCTAATGACGTTCAGCCTGTGTTGGTGTTTCGAAATCGTTTTTCAAGCACACTTGATGATGGCCGTAATGATGACGTAGGGGCCCGGTCGTGATGTCAGCTCACTACTGTGGCCTGTGGACGCCTTCGAATAGCTCTCGGTCAGACCCGTCGCGGTTTGCTACCTCCAATGGACCTGCACCAATCTAGCTATTGCCTGACAACACAATGACGATAAATTATGTCTATAAGTAGTATGCGCACGAACACACGGCACTATCATAGTGGTCTGGGAGTTTGGTAACGTATTTACTCGATCAAGCACACCACCCCGTCAGTGAGTCCGCGTGAAGCTCACCGTCTTCGCAGCAGAGGTAGTCAGTGCACCCGGAGGAAGGGCACTGGATGTGCGCAGCGCCGTCCACCGGAACGAAGTTTTTGGGACACGCGTGGAACGAGCAGAACGCTTCGCAGCATTGGAACACCTCGCACGGCTCGTCGTAGCACTCAACCGTGTTGGCATTCTTGATCGGAATGTAGCCGTTGGGGCAGCCGATGGAGTTACAGAATAAATTGCAGCAATGGGACACCTCGCACTTGTCGTTCTTGCACTCCACGTCCTGTGCGTAGAGGATCGGAGTGTAGCCCGTGGGACAGGCGATGGAGTTGCAGTACGGCACCTGCAGAAGGGGGGGGGGGGGGGGTCATATATGGCCAGGGTCGGTTGGTGATCTTGTCGACGACGACATTCTTGATAATGACGGGTTACTCCGCTTGACAATCAAGTTTTACATCATTTTGTTTAGGAGGCAATGATCGTGCAATGACTTCATGGTTAATCTGCGGGTATTTCTATGTTTGATGTATGTACAGAAATACGCACTCGTCTGGGCGTTGATATGTGGTGCGACCGTTCGCATTGGTTCACATATCTTGACCAATCAGGAATTTGGAGTCGAAAAGGCCTCGACCCTATTCCCAATCGCGGCCACGGGATTTGCATCATATCGTTTACCGATAACATACACATCAATGATCACGGCAACGTTGTTCAATCCGTCGGTTTGGTGTTAATTAAAGACCAGGCAGGTAACGAGACGACATCGATGTCTACATGTTCGAGAATTACGGTATTATCTGCTTGCGAATCGTGACTGTTTACATCTGGAGTATAGGAGACCGTGGCCTCGCGCTGGTTCTGTCGTTGTCGTGTAGATGGTTCCATGTTCAAGGTATGCTCTACAGCAAGGCGCAGTCGCTCGGACTTTTAACTTATATGTTTCTGTTTTAATTAAGTCACGCGTTTACGTGGCTTGAACCATAAATGTTTTTGTAGTCGAAAGGGCGTTGGCCCAATGACAGTTAATGACGATGAAGGTTGCATAATACCGTTTACTGCTGTTAAACGCGTCACATGTGTACGGTGAAGTGGTTGAACATATCGGTATTATGTCCAAACGACACCAGCCCACACAACGAGCCAGGATCATGCAGTACGACCGCCGTTGGCTGCGGGATAAGCTTACCCCATCTTGAGGATAATCAGCCTATTGACGACATGAGAGGTGCAGAATAGGAAGTGTATATATATTGGGATTGTTACTTGACGCATGCGTCGGTAGGCGCGTGCTCTTTGTTTGTTTTAGGGCTCTTCATTTGAAGAGCTCTATCCTTATATTAAGTCACCCAAACTTTAGTTTAGAAGACATTTAATATTTCTACCAGATAAACAATCCCATGCCCACGCATAAAATAAAAACTATTGCAACACACGAAGGGCCCGTTTGAAGGAAGAAAAACAAATTCAATTTGGAAAAACAAAAAATCAAATCCGCTTTTCATTGGTCAGAACCCGCACCACCACCCAAGCTTATACCCCAATATCCTAGTCTTCGGTGCTGGTGCGTGTGTTGACCAATGAAAAGCGAAGTTGAATTTTGTTTTCTCCAAATTGAATTTGTTTTTTTACTCGTTAATATGGGCCATAATATCAATCCTGACAAACAATTTGGGTGAAGGACCCCCGTCATTGAGGAAACGTTTCAGCCAAAAGGTGCCACCTTTGTCGTACCACGCCTCACTTGTACAGCGACAACCATGCATCTCTACTTTGCATGCATGCGTCTGGATTACGCAATATTACCGGCTTGTACGAAGAGGTGCGCCTTCCGTGGGTGTCCTGCTCGGCGTTGTCAACGTTCGCTGCGAGGAGCACGATGTTAGCGACCATATAAAAAATGGTGTGGGGAATTCGAAAACGGTAAGTCCTGGTTTCCACAAGAGGTGTCGGAAAAAGACAGGATTTGACAATCTTCAACACATAGGGCAGTGGCTAATGGCGTTGGTTGTGGTAGGCGTTAAGAAAACGACCTAATAGGGGTGTTTTACCAGCTAATCGAGGCGTCTTAACAGGCCTGAGCGCTCGTTTGTTCCCTCCACTTTATTGATAATTGTTCCACGCCATCTATGTGCTACTGCGGTCGGTTTTCCACATCTCAGGCAATACATTTGATACTTATTAGGCCCGACAGTTCAAACGGATGGATAGTTTATCGTTGTTTTAAATACCGGCGTAGGTTGCTTTCTGACAAGTTCCAAGCTCGGAAGTAGCTCGTCTACACCGCCTGTTTAGGTCACGGCGATCGAGCACCAGCACAAGGTCTGCATATCGTATACCGCGGCGATTGTCCGACGTGTGAGGGAAAACGAGGCTAACGATCGTCGCCCGAAATGAGCCACGGATCAAATCGGCGTGAATAGTATTGTGTACTCTGTCACCAGTCACGAACCCACCACGCGAGCCTCCGTTTGCTAAACAGACATAGATACCCACTCACCCTTGGAAGACCTGACATTGGCACCGGCCGTGACTCCGAGAGTCACCAAAGCCATCACGAAGGGAACAAAGCGCACCATCTTGTCTTAGTGTTTGGCTTCGTTTTTTCTTACCAAAGTATCGTGTACGGGTGGGGGTAGAACAGCGTTGGAAAATCATGGAAACGGACAGACGCAACATGGGACGAGCGTTAAACAAAAACACGCACTAGTCCAGTGTATGTACGACGTCATTGGGACCTAGCTGTCTTGGACTGGAGTATCTTGGAACGCCGGTGGTTGCCATGGGGGCGATCAATTACGTGGCATACGTTCGACGTTTGTGTGTGCTATTGGCGGCCGGAGTTTGTTTGTTTGCAGGTGACACGGGCAGTCAAGCTAAAGACGGTAGACGTTAGGACTGAACCGGAATGAAACAAGAAAAGTAATTGCGTCAGACCACTGGCGGCTAATCATGACAGGGCTAAATCATATATCAGGTATATTCGACTCGGTCAGTGTGAAAGCAGTCCAATTTTGCATTCCTATATTATTGAAGTATCCATCTGCCGCAAACCACTTCAGGTATCCTGTAGGAGCAAACGTTGGCATGATAATTTCCTATTGGTTCGCCAATATGTTTATATAATATAAACATTGCGTGTGGTGTAAAACTTGGAAAACACGACACCATCGTGACTATGCTGAACGCCATGTTATAACAATCGGATACCCTGCTACATAATATATGTCGTAGAGGTACGGTTGGCCGGGGCTAACCAGATAACTCCACCCGGTACCTCGACAAAACTGCCTTTAGCTTTTGCACGAGCAATATACGATTAGTTTTAATAGCACGACGACGTCTACGAGGGTGTGTTGTCTCGGGTACCTGTTCCGTCGCCCGTCGACAACACCAGGTAAACAGGCGGATTGTAAAACCCTTTTCTATCGTTCTCCTGCGGTATTTCCACCCGATGTCGATAAGTTGCGCTCTTTCGTGCCAAGGCACGCCCATCAGTACCACATTCACGGACGAACACACCCACATACAGATGTCACGCAATACCAGACACCCCATTCAAACTATATGCGCGACTACGCATTAAAATGCTAGGTATTGTACCACTACAGTAATGACATTTTGTATGTGAATACTCTCACCGACGAAGAGATCTGTTGACGAAGAAGGTTCACATTGGTTTCAGGTGACGCGGTCGCCCGGGCTGCGCGTGGCCCCCTTCTCGTAAGCGTTATTCCACCGGATAGAAGGGATTTAATACACGGAGTTTGCGTCCGTGCTCTAGCGGCGCGAAGTGGTATCCGGTGTGGCATATGGTGGCCGCTACGGGTAACAGGATGGCGTTCGGGCCATACATCGGAATCGTTCTCAAATGTGGGTAGACCGTCACCGAGTAAACGTGCAGGATGTTGTTCGAATCGACTCGCGTGCATTCGAATGATAGCGGCAGGGCCCACCGTTTTATTTTAAACCTCCTTCAATAAAGACTTCACCTTCCGGGATCCTTCAAGAACTACCTGTGCCACAGGCATTTTATATGCCACAGGCATTTTATAGTAACCTAGTTCAGCGGTGTGCCCACCGCAACCACAAAGCAAGGTGCCACAGCAAAGTACCGTCAATATTTTCTTGATGATAGTAGGTCGCAGAATAAATTACTTCACCCATTGTACTTGTAAAATATTTCTGAAATGATTCCGAGTTGCGTCTGGGCGTTGCTCTATCAGCCGTACGACTTGTTACACGCGGTTAAGCCGGGCCATCTATTGTCATACCCCCTGGAGTACGAGCAGCCACGACGGCTTGAGCAAATCTAACAAGTGATATTTGACGAGGCAGAAAATATCAGCGAGACTAGGACGATGTATAAATATTGTTATCATACGACCAGCTGACTTTTCCAGATAGAAAATTGCCTCCTCATACGAATGGGATGCATTTGTTTTTTTCAGGTTGTCTCGAGACATGATGATTAAGGACGTCGGTAAGTACGGAGGAGGCAAACTCAAGGTAAATTTGACGGTCCTTATATTATCTGATCGACACGTCTGTTTAAGCTTATGCTTATGTTGCGTAGTGGAAACGGTGCTGATCATTCATACTTGTATGTTCTAGGTTAAACTTTGGATCGTGAGAGAAATACATCTCTTGGAAAAAGTATACAAATACGACATCAAGTATCATTCATATCGGAATATTCTCAATTCGGAAAATCCGCTATTGTATTTCCGGTATTACGGACGTGCACAGTAATCCAACGCTTCTTAACTGACGAATGCGAGCCTGGTATGTCATAACGTCTGTTCAACACCATCAACCATGCCGTTTGCAAGTTCTGCTCCAACCAGTATGTCTATGTTCCGCTTTTTGGTGATACAAAAATCACTTGAACTGAAAACTGCACGCATGCCGACGTTCCACAACGTAGTTGATTCGGCAGTTGGGGCTTTGTTTTGATAAAAATCATGGTTCTGCGGCGTTATAAACCAGTTCGACCATGAGCATGTGTGCACTATAGCTTCTATAAACAGAGAAAATAACAACAGCGGGAACATCGTTTCACAGAATAATCATAAACAATTTGTTCGCCCGACCCCAACACCCATACTCCAAACTTTTAACCAGGCAAGCTTCGAGGAAGGATGCACCTTTTTCAAATGCACGCGAACTACTGTTGTACATTGGTGCCAGTAAACGCCAACCACAAGCTGTTTCGTCATTTTTAAGCTTCGTGAGTGCGTGGCGGTCTGCGTTCTGGGACAACACCTATAAGCCCGCCAACCCCGCCAACTCTTAGCCCCCACCACAAGTTCATCAACAAAGAAGGAGTGAGCTCGTAGTTTTTTTCGACGAGCTAGCAGCAACGTTCGTTGGCGAGTATTAATACGCATGCAAGGTTCAACTGTCCAAAATGAGTTGGGATCGGATTTCAGTATTCGAAACACACGCGCGTTTTGGCTTTTAATTATTCGAAGTACAAGAAACGCCATGGTATTGAACCTGTCCGAATGTCCGGCTGCGGAAGTTGAAAGGAAATTGTTTATGATAAACCCAAACAGCGGTGAAAACGTGTGTTCCCCGTGCGTCCTACATGCCAATCAAATATATATATATAGATTGTGCTCGGCTCCAAGATACTGCTGTTTCCGAGCCCCAGATTAATGTTCTAATTCGCCAACCTAGTCCGAAACGCCTTTCCTTGAGGGGGCGCATCCGATGGTTGTTTTTGTGTTTTTGTGTTTTTGTGTTTTTTTTTGTTTTTGGAGTAAGGTTTGTTCGCGAAAACATATTTTTTCAGCAGACGTTTTTTTTCTTCAGCACAGGACACCTAATAAGAAACAAGGTATCTGGTCAAGACTGAATTCTGTATTTGGGAGAGGGTGCCTTCCACACCAATTCCAAAGTAACGACTCCCTACTAATGTCTTAGTTCCTTTCAATATCAGGCTGCCTTTCATATTGTGTTGTGTCCGGTACTGTATTCCCACAGGGGAATCTGCGAAAACGACTACGAGAGGAAATATTATTACTTCCCCAACCAATGTGTTTGAAGAAAGCTCACAATCACAGCAACATTCTCGGTGCAAAATTCAGAACACGTCGACGCATTCTTCACCCCGAAAACCGCCGTACGTATCAGAGAAGAACGCCATCACTAGGAATACTGCAGTGTCATCTATTATTATTATTATCATTGGTCAACTTAAAAACGTGCAAGGTATCGCGTCACGGATGTTATACAAACATTATTGAATTCGGCGACAACGCCAACCAGTCGTACGACGGCCGGTGCAAGGTTCAGACGGAGCCTCGTGCCCCCAACACCCGACATCGCAACGCAGTTACACGGGCTAGGGGCGACCAGGGACAGAAAGGACTAAGTACAGGAGCAGCTTCGCGGGATGCCAGCAGGGCAGTGCGTACAGTCTTTTGGAATATACTGGTAGTTCTAACACGATCGGGGTGAATAAGAGCTTTCTTGTAAGATCGCACAAATGATGTGGCCGACAGGTTTTGTCCACGATGTATGCCTCTTTGGGTGAGGCGTGTTCAAATATGTTACGAGTGCTACAGCTGCTGCAAAAAAAGACAAACATAATACGCTAACAAAATATTGCTGAAAAACATGCACTGCATGACACATCAAAATACGAAGGGTGAGTGGAAATTATTCAATTATTTCCTTGAGTAACGTATTAATAGTGTTAATCAATCGATTTGATAAAAAGAGTACAATCGGCATATATACGATCGTATCGTCTACCTCTTTCGTCAAACAGTTTCAATCCGCATTATGTACAGCACTATTCTCAGTAACTCAAGCAATTCGTTATCGGGGGTATGGGTAGGTGGAATTTATGGAGTATATGTATTGGGCTATGCACGTGTACTATTTTAACTGATTTTCATTTGAGATATTTTAGAGGGGAGGGGTGGGTGAAATATGTGTATAACCTACTCGTACTTGGTTAAGCCACAGAAGAAAGTAGTTTTAATTATGACCGGGGGCCGTAGAAAATACGACCAAAGATACACACAAAACCTACCTTTTTACCCGTTTTTGCTACCGTAACAACATTTATTTGGTCCTATTTACTAGGGTTGTTAATTTTGTAAAACAAAAAGCGACGCTACGAGTATTCAAAAAGTCCTTGTTTATTCACCAGTACTTACTTGGCGATTTGTCTGGAAAACGTGTGTGCATGCAGTGGGGAAGGGCATGAAAACAAATCATGAATATATGTAAAAAAGCCTGTCGTCGCGGTTGACATATTGCCAGGAAGAGCAAGCATTACCAGGCGTTATAGTATATATAACTGTCCAAACCAGGTCGCAAAAATATTTTCCCGGAATGGCAATTTTTCCCCTGGTCCCAAATTTGCTCATACATTGTTCTAGCACTTTCGCAGGAGTTTGTGAACACAGCGTTGACGGCTCGAAGAACCAAAACATGTACGCGTAATGGAACGCGTCTTCTTCAACATGTTGGTCGACGTGTACGTAGTGTCGAAATAATTGACCAAGGTAATGTCGCCATATATACATCATAACATGGTTTGCTGTGGCTTAACCATGGTCGGTGATTGTCGTCGAATAATTTCAAGTCTTTTACCTGGCCACATGCAGTTTCTGTTTTTCTCTGCAGAGAATCGAAGAGTATTCGTTTTTGTTGCTCCGGCTAAATCAATTGCTCTTTCGTGCGTCTACGGTCGATACCGCATACCAGGGTATGTACGGTATGTTTTATATATATAAATTTCCAATATGAACAAAACAACAGCCGTGAGATCGAGGATTTCGTCAAAACTCATATTTGCAAGCTGAGTGTGTATATACACCAGTCTCTTGCATGAGGTGGAGTTTCGCCACAACCCCATATGTTAAACATCGAGTTAATACACACAACCTACGTATTTACGGAGCTATCGAGAGTTTAGGAGATACTGACATGCAGCCATGTTACAACCTCGATCCACAGAGTTCACGTATCGTTCGAAATATAGGCCACGGTCGCATGTCGACGGAAGGGAGTAGGCTTTGTGCAGAGAGGTGATCCTTTCCACTGCTTTTTTGCTCTCGGGAAATGTTTCCGATTGACCAATTCTGAATCTCATGCTACGAACTTTCAGACGGAAAATGCAACTTACGTGTATGTTATATATAGACACGTATATCTGCACGCGCAGAGAGTTGCGGTTAAGCTGGGAAGGTACATATATATACATGTATATGGCCTGATTAATGATGGGCCTTTCGCACGTGAAATCGTGGGGCACTGGTCAAACCTTAGTCTGGTTTCAAGACGTGTGTATGGTATACGCCTGCACTTTGACGTTTATGTTTGGACGAATGCAGATTCCAACTCGCAACCCTTTGTCAAATCTAGTCTGTGGACCAAGACGTAGAACATACATACATTTCGCAAACTGATTTCACCGCTCACTCCGGTATACACGCGACTGGGTTTATGATTTTCATTGGTGTAAAAAACACCGTCGAGGAACCACAAGTAAATGACGCCGCGCTGGTGCAATCGAACGCATTACATATATCCAATGGGGGGATTATAGTATGGATGATGGCAGAAAGCAGTATCTCGATATTGTTGACCACTTATTTATTGTTGGCCAGCTGCACACTGTTGTCATTGACAAAACGAATCCAAAGCTATGCCGAGGCTGTGTACTATCAGGTACATTGTTAAACATGTTTTGTTCCTCGAATAGTTCGCGGGTACCGTGTGAAGGACTAGATGCCATATATTGTTGTTTTTAAGAGGATACACAGCGCATCGACGGACGGCATAATTGGTCGCCTTCGGGAGTCCGGGGCATGCCACCTGGTGAAAGACCATATCGGTCACGGCAAGTGCCGAATACATCTCGCTTGGATGTGGCAGCGTTGCTACGTGCCTTACGGGAGTACCAAACTCGACCGATCACCCATGGAAGTAGGAATGTTGAACTTATATTGAAATTGAAACCGACATGCCCATGATGGTAGCGAAAGACCCACCGGCTATCCGTCCTACCACAAAACTACCCAACCCGTCTTTTGCGACAGGATGACCAATTCCATAACAACGAGCAAACCATCAATCAATGTATACATCAAGCGAAAGCCCCAGCACGTGCAGCCGTCGTCCAGCGAAACAACGGGCAAGGAGCTGTCAACTGACAATGAGCCGATTCATACCAGGTAGGCAACATATCTCGACAAATGCATGCATGTAGCAATACAAAATAACTGAGTTCAAAGCGCGCGCAAAACAAAACAACTCGGGCAAGTGCGAAGGTCGTCTACGTCCTCAGACTCGCGCAACGGCCTTTATAGGCGGTGAGCGTAACCAACGGCTTAAAACACTGTCTCCGACCGCTAGGCCACACTACGAAGACGTGGTCTTGCAGCTGTCCTCACAACTCGTTTCGTACAGGAGTTGGGCGCGAGTTAGCACTCGGGACGCCATCGTCTATCTTGAGAGGTCATCGTGCAGTCCCTGCCGCCTTCCGAGCCCACCTAGTGGTGGTGGCGTCCTGTACAGTCAGAGGGTAGGCAGTAACGTTGTTAGTAGATCAAACGTACCCCAACCAGTCTTGTTCTGGTGTGCTTGCCACGTTCAGTACTCTCGCCCGATGGCCGTGAACGGATCATCAACGAACGAAACACATATTTAAACGTCTGATAGCTTACGGTTGTGTGTTTACCAATAACATTGCAACAATTAGTTTTCACCCTTCATCTAGAAAACCGGAGCCTCGAACAACCATCATGGTAGGCACTTTATTCGAGCTGCGGCGAAAGCTTGCCAGGTATATAGTGGTACCGATCGACGTGTACATGCGAATGAAAATGCATTCATCATGTCGTGGGTAACTGATGACCCTCGACGAGTTATTGGGTTCGTATTTTCGTCATGGTACAGCACGCTCGTCTATGGCCGTTGTGTTCGCGTGGCGATCCAGCCAGATTGTTAGCTCACTAGCTTGTCGACCGATAGCGAGGTTCGATTCGTCGCAGTTTGGAACGAAAGTAGAGATTATCTCACAGAGTGATGACGCAAACGTATCTCGGTAGCACGCGTATAAAATAGGCAATGCACCCTCGTGCTTATTGGAGCGTTCCTGAACATATTCGACAATAAACGCACTGAACCCTCTCCGTCAAATATTGAAGCTCACCGTCTTCGCAGCACAGGTAGTCGGTGCACCCGGAGGAAGGGCACTGGATGTGGGCAGCGCCGGGCACCGGAACGAAGTTGTTGGGGCATGGGTGGTACGAGCAGAACGCTTCGCAGCACTGGGACACCTCGCACGGCTCGTCGTAGCACTCGACCTTGTGGGCATCCTTGATCGGAGTGTAGCCGTCGGGGCAGCCGATGGAGTTGCAGAACAAGTCGCAGCACTGGGACACCTCGCACTTGTTGTTGTTGCACTTCACATTCTTGGCGTCGTAGATGGGAGCGTACCCGTTGGGGCACCCGATGAAGTTGCAGAACCGCACCTGCAGATGGGCAAGTGGTTTATGCGCAGGGTCGGTTGGCGATCGTGTCGATGACTAGACTCTCGATAACGCCGATACACTCTGTTTGACAATCGAGATTTTTCAAGAGGTAGCATAGATCTGGCGCTTTCTATCCCGTTCCTCTTCTACTGTTTATATTTTGGAGGTAGGTTCTACATAATTTTGTTGCATCGGGATTATTGTTGTATTCTTCCTGAAAAAATAGCAATTCTGACCCACACAAACAAAAAGGTCTTCTCGACGAAGTATTTTAACGTTCGGTTCTTCCTCGCATATTCTTAGATTGCGTACGTTGTGCTTTGGTTACCCAATATATCAACTTCTGGTTGCCTAGCCTCTTCGTGTTCACATTTCTAAACCTACCAACACCTCGTCGTTTTCGGTTTGAAATAATGTTACAACCCAACCAAGTTATATATAAACAAACACCTCGGTGTTTGACGTAGTGGTGCGCCACCGCCTGAACGTTGATTATATGTGCGAATGTTAATATCGGTCCATGTGATTCGACCAATCAAACTTTATACATTAAAAAGGGAATTGACCTCATGGTCATCACTGGCAACGCTTGCATCTAACCGACCACCGTTGTTGTACGCACTAGTGTGGACGTGAAATATACTTATACGATCGCCGTGCCGCCCAAACAACCCCCGACAACGTAACAACGTAGTTTCGTACAGCGGTCACTCGCTAGGCTGTTAGATAAGCATTCTCTCGCTTGACCATATGCGCGCACCCTTGCGATGGGCCGTGCGGAATCAACCGCATATGTATTGTTAGGATTGGTTCAGGGTGGATATTGGTACATGACATTAACATGGTTAAGGGCTATAGTGCGTACGTGTACGATGTTTTCAAAGTCCTACCGGCTCTTTGTACGAGGAAGCGCGCCTCCCGTGGATGCCCTTCTCGGTGTTGTCAGCCGTGGCTGCAAGGGGCACGATGTTTGGGGTGCAGGACAAACGGAGTAGGTAATTCGAAAACACTGAGAACTGGTTTCCAAACACATCGTCGGGGAAAAAGTGGCTACGACAGCGTTGAATATGCCAGGCAGCAGACGGGGGCGCTTTTAGTAGTAGGCGTTGATAAATAGATTAAAATAACAGCTACGTCCGGTTCACCAGCGTGTTTCAATAACCGTTAGAGTGTCGACGAAGTTTGATTGTTCCCTCCACTTCCATATCTGTTGTTTGTAGATTGCGTGCCCTGATTGGCATTCTCCATCTAATACCAAACATATACGTGTATCTCAGCCTTAACGTTCGGCGTTCGTGCTCTCTGAAACGACCCTCAAGTTCCCTCAAGTTCAGACGTAGCTCGTCCAGACTACCCGCGTATGTTGCGCCAGTACACCACTATGCAAAGGGGTGCATAAAAACGATCAATTAGGAAGCATCAAGAAATAATGTAGGGTAAAGTTACCGCGAAAATTAGCCAGGTAAACAATCGGAGCAATTAGCCCCACGACCAGAAAATACACATTCCACGCACGTTAACTTTAGTTTCTGCTGGCGGTGCAGGAACACATACGCACTCACCCTGGGACGATCGGACAGGAGCGCCAGCCGTGACGCCGAGAGTCACCAAAGCCATGACGAAGTGAACAATGCGCACCATCTTGTTTGAGCTTTTGTCTCGATTTTAATCCTGCGAAAGTGTTGGCTTTGTGGGGGTAGAACACCGTAGCAAACGCAAACACGCGGGTCGACGGAAAAGGGTAATCACTTTAGAATGCGATATATCGCCAGCGTTCCGACGCAGATTCACCTTTTATCGAACCCCAGCTACGTTAAACTATTTGAATGTATTGGGGGTGAAACTAATGGATCAAGGACGTGAGATGGTTTCAAGTAATCCATCCTCTAGAGTTTAGTCGATTATACGCGAACGGTGAAAATACTCCACGACGTCGTTTGTGCTGAACGCGCTTGTGCAGACGTTTGGGTTGAACTTACACCATGCAACGTTTCGTCTAGCAAACGGCATTGACCTGATTGGAATGGCTTGGCAGAGGGGGCAGGTATGAGGCGCAAATTGCCACTCTCGCGGTCAAATACGTGTCAGAGTATCGTGTGTGTTTGCGCGGCGTGGGGCGCTATGCTGCAGAATATTTAGGTAGGGACGCGTGATGGAATGCCAGAGGTCAACCAAACCACGGTCGTAACGTGTGCATACAATGATTCCAGTGTGACAGTAGCCGAATGTAGCATTTTGTACAGTGACGTATCAAGCTAATGCGCACAACTGTCAAGGTATCGAGTAGGACTAAATATTTCCGTGAAATAATGTTTTACCGATATGTTGAATACACACGTTTTGTGTGTTGTAAATATTGACAAATACAGCACCATGATGGAGTTTCAGCAGATGTGATGTACTACATTAGACGCTCTACCTACATAACACCCTCCTGCTAAATACGTTGTATATAAATAAATGGTGTCGGCCGGTGACAACCGTGCGACAGGACCCGGTACCTCGGATAAACTAGCCTTAGCTATTGAGCGAGTTGTAGGCCTATTTACTTGAAATATCGCGACGATCTCTGCTATTGCTACGTTGCGTTATGCGTGATACCAGGTTCGTCTCTCATCGACAACACACCGGGACAGCAGGTAATCTTAAGTCTCTATCGAGGTATTGCTGCGGTATTTCAACCAGATGTAGATGTTTTGTTTCGTGTTTTCCTACCAGTGACACTCGGAGGTACACACAAACACACCGACATCAATCAACATACATCATACCGCCCACATACCTGTAAAAGCGATTATTCCGTAAGATAACGCTACGCATCGTACTACAACAGTACTACTGCAGTACATGTTCTCACCGATGAAGGGCTCTGGGGCAGAAGGAGAAGCTGAAAAGTGCTTCTATGTGGTGCGTTCGGCCGGGTTCCAGTTACACCCCCGCTCGCCGCAGGCATTATCTCACCGGATAGGAGGGAACCTTGCGGAAACATTTATTGGCACTTTAGCGGGGTAACTTGGGTTCGATGCGGGCCATGGTGGTCGCGTAGGGTAACAGGAGAACGGTTGATCCATACTTTAACACAACATTAACCAAGTGTGGATTGGCAGCCGCGGAGGGAACGCTCCATACCAAATTCGAACCGAGTGGTCTATGTTCGAATGAGGCACACCATTTTTGCGCATCACACAGCTTGTTCAATGTGCCTCGTCCGTGGTTGTTTGAACACTGTCTTTGGTAATGCCACATATTTGCTGTAACTGTAGCTGTGCTGTGCATCACGACTACAGTAACGACCGTGCCACTGTGGTGCCGGCATGTCTTGATTTATCGTCGTAAGTACCCGAATTGGAGCGTGCACTCATCATTGTATCAAACTGCCCCTGGATCAAATTCTAGAAAAAATGTCCCCAAGTCGCATCGGGGTGTGGCTCCGTAGGCAGTTCCGAATCGCCACAGGCGTTTTCTTCGCGTTCACGAAATTATTCCTGGCGAGTAAGAGCAGTTTCGATGTCTTCAACAAGCCAAGCACCTTAACTAATTCGGCGGTGAATATCGGTGAAACTTGCACGATATATCCACCTCCTATTCGTCGTTGAAGTTCGGTATTACTGACGCACTGTATCTTAAAAACCAGAACGAAATCATGTATTGCGCGGAATGCCCTTGGTTACACCCCCACCTGGCAGGCGTTCTTCCGCCGGATAGAAGCAATGCACGACGCAGAATTATTCGATCAAACGTTAGCGGCATATCATATGTCCAGTATGGACCGCGGTACTCGCTACGTGTACGGGTATCAGGAATTTGCTCGGATCATACCTAAAACTACCCGACAAATGCCGGTAGACCACCACCGGAGCAAACGCACCGCCTATTGTTCAAGTCGTGTCGTCTACCTACAGAATGAAAAGTACCAGGTATAATTTCACCCAAACCTGGGTCCACTTGTACTAGCTTGCAATACAGTATATTCACTCTATGTGTAGCGGAGCCTTCGTTAGTGCTTAAGTTCAGCTGTGTTTGCATTGCGTCAAATCAAGGTGCCACAATGACGTCCCTTCTGCAGTTTCTCCGTGATCGTAGGCCGCGGACTCAAAGACTGAACTCGTTTTCACTCTGAACCATGTGTCTTAGGATGGTCCGAAAATGCACCTTTCCGCCAGCCGCGCGGAATATTCGTAGGCGTGGCCTGTCCGTTGCAACCGCGCCATCGACCATATATTTCCTTGGAGTACGAGCAGCCACGACGGCTTCAATATGCCGACGACAGTGATTATTTCGGCGGTAAATGTCTGCGAAACTTATACGAGTGATTCACCCATTAATGTTTTCGACTTCGGTAGTACTGCTGACGCATACAATGGCACGGTAGATGTAACGCGTGGAATGCACTTGGTGTGCCCCAACTTGGATTCAACGCGATCAACCATGCCGTTTCCATGTTTTCAACAAGCCAGTACGTTGGGGTTCAGTTTTACATGAGGCAAACTTCAACTGAACCCCTGCACGCATGCGCATGCACCACAATGTACATGTGGCAGTTATGGTTCAGGGGCGTTCGAAACAACCTTCAATCATGAGAAAGTTATTTACAAGTGTTAGAGCTGCGCAAAATTGAGGAAATCAAAGAAGAAGAACAATACCAATTATTAACAGAACCACAAATAATTTGTTCGCCCGACCCCAACACCCACACTCCAACGTTTAAACCCGACAAGTTTATTGGGCGACATATAGGTCTGTACCAGATGCACGTGAACGAATTCGGTGCAGATTAACGCCAGGCACCAAACATGACGTCACAGGCCCACGTCTGACCCGCACCCCCGCCGCTAAACCCCACAAACGCAACCAACCAACCAACCCATGACAGAGCTCGTATTTTGCATTTTCGCGAGCTAGCAATGTGCGTGTCAACTTTTAATAAACAAGATTCTACTGCTGACGACGAAATGGAACATCCTTAGAGTAATAGAAACACGAGTACGTCATCGCATGCTTTAGCAATATTGTGACACTATAGTTGCAAAGTCGGCCGCTGGAAGCGGGGAAAAAGGGTTGTTATACACACAAACCTGTGGAAATCGCTTAGTGGCACCCCCCGCGTCCTACGTGGCAATGACAGAATACTCGCACTGGGATGCACAAGATACTACTGTAATGCCAGTAAGCTCTAGGTTGTTCCTTTTTTGCCCTGTAAACCTCATGTACAACCTTATCATTAGAAGGAGGTTCGCAGGATTTTGTTTACTTTACAATGCGTGTTTCACAGGCCACCATTTCGCTGGAAACCATATGTTCGACAAGTACTACTACTGAGAAAACAATGCTGACGCAATAAGGAGAACAATATGGCTGCCGAGCCCTCTTGATTAACATCTTCGCTTGTGGGTGTACGACCGTCAGATGGATATTGTTTCGTCGAGTTAAGCATATACATTTACTAGTTTCAGTCAACATGAATGAGATAAGGTCTAGGTAGTAGGCCCAGTCCGCGAACGACCTACTCTATATATATACGAAGTGCGTACCAGGAAATACGATAGTGAATTTAAAGGAAAGGTGCAGGGGGGGCATCCTGTATGCATCCTAAAGTTATGAAGTATAGTGTGAACAAAACATTTTCGCGAAAGACGGACACGATACTCGTATATATTGTTCTTAATTAATTACCATTCGACATTTCCTTTATATCTCGTATTATTCTCCCACTTTTGCAAAACAAACTAATTATCGCGTTTTCCCTTACAATATTTTTTGCGAATGTATATAAAACAATGCGCGTACTTCGTCTCGGTTTTAACGGGAACCGGTGCTGACACCGCTCAGTGGTACCGTTTGTACATATTCACGACTTGTGGTACGGCCGCGGTAGCACACCTACCTACTTTTTGTGGTTGTACTCACCTAAAACAACCGACTTCGAGAAAAACAAAAAGTGCAACACGTTGAACAACCCCAAAAGTCACTTTATTAGGTGTATCACGATTACTAAATAATAGAGACAGCAATGTGTAAGCCACTGAGGATGTCATAACAGGTATCATAATTTATATATTCAAACCTAAAAAGCAAAACATATCAATTTTTTTATACACCTTTGTTTAATCCAGACTGATTCAAGACAACACTTTTACTTGGCTTTCAACTCCGACGCACGCGATCAAGGGGAGCCGAGGGGCGTTGCATGCATGAATTGCTCACAAGGCTACTACATATGGAATGTTGAAAGCATGGTTAGCTGTGGATACAGCGCGGTTGGTAATGTTCGGAGATTGTATTAATAATAACGCATTTTTGACGAACCCAGTTCCAGGAAATTTCTTCCTGTTCAATATTGTTATCTACCATCAATAGGCATGGGCAAATATACGCGGGTGGTGATCGGGGCGGAGGAATACGATGGTTTGATATGGCTCCGGGGCCATACAGATACGTAGCGTACACGAGTCACACAAACCCTTAAATTTCAGTTATTTCTGATTTTGGTTGTGAAATTTTGGTGGCCCCCTGGATGGGAGACATATATATATATATATAAATAGGCAAATTATGTACCTACTGATGCGGAGAAAAAAACGTTTTTCAACCTGGTTGCAAACTCCTTCGCAGACCTCAAGAAACGTGGAATTTTGTTACTCCACAGGGTACAAAGTGACTGTTTGCTGTTTGAAGCGTGTGACACACTACTTGCAAATATGTACGACTTTAGACTAAATGTTAGATGCCACACAAGCAAATGGTTTTTATGTATTATATACTTCGTTATGTAGTCTGTATTACAAATACTGCAAACAATAAATGAATTAGGTATGCGATACCGAGTACGTCGCTAGAGTATAATCATAACCATCGAGTTTGCACAGCAGACCGATGACCTGAACGGCGAGACAATTGCCGCCACTTGACAGAATCGTGCTCGGCATGTTTAATTGTCTTGTGGTTTTCATTTAGGCCAAGGCTGTGTATGGTCACGTATGTCTAGTAGTTGAACGTTGATACCAGTAGCGTTGGAGTCAGGGGTTCAGATATTGGTATTGAGTTTTATGGACAAATGGCACAATTTGTCGAGAACTGCTGTCATAGCGCGGGTAGGCATACTTCGACTCAATCAGGGAAGAAAAGGCTGGAGCCTTGTCTCATGATAAAATTCCAGGGCAAGTACCGCAGTCGGAAGGGAGAAGAAGATACCGCTCTGTGACGCCAGATCTGAGTTACGACTAGGGGGGAGATACGAAAAGTAAGGGCGAACATAACAACTAGGATGAAAAAAAATGCGCTACGACTGTACCAGGTATGTACGTATGTATGTATCCGCATGTGTAGGGTATTGAACTCGGGAGGGTACGCGTTTCGATTGATACTGGGACGTCATAAAGTGAGCGGCATGGGACCGTTGTCTGCTGGTCTGTGTTTGCCATATTTCAAGGTATAGGAATGGTTTACGGTTGTTGGACATTTCAAGGCGCATGCACGGTATTTGGTCGCGTCGGCTCGACGCAGTGGTCGTTACGGTGGTGAGCTCGATCACACAGAGTGAAGTGAGCCTGTTAGACGGAAGCTTTCGCTCGATACTTAGAACAATCGTCGACAAGCTTCACACTGCTGGCCTTGGTCTACCCCATCGAAATATGTACCAAAGCCGTGTGCTTCAATAAGTAAAGCATTGTGTGTTTATCCTGTAGTTCACGGTTACCGTGTGGGGCAACGCCAATGACATATATTATCGTTTTCGTGAAGATACACAGCGTATCGATCGATAGCATAATTGGTCGCCTCCTTGAGTCGAGGGCATGTCATGACATGAAAGACAGTCTCGCCAATGGCAAGCGCCGAGTCCATCCACGCTTGGTTGTGATAGCATGGCCACTGCACATGCCTTACGGGAGTAGATAACTCGACCGATTACTCCATGAAAGTTTAAATGTTGAAGCATATTGAAATTGAAGCCGAGTTAACCATGACGGTAGCGAACGACCAACCACGAACCGACCTACCAGCAAACCACCCAGACGCTTCTTCGATCACAATCCAACCACTTTCAAAACAACGAACAAACCATCAACATATATCCTAAGAGAAACACAACATATAACGCTGTCAATCCAACGATGCAGCCGGCAAGGAGCCAACTCACACGCAGCAACTCTCGACACACCTGCACATGTACCAATACCAACTGCTTGTGTTCAGGTCTTGCTCAAAAACACACAAAAACCGGGCCCGGGTGAAATTCATCTACTGTAGTAATCATGCATGGCCGCACAATGCTCTCAAAACGCGGTTCGTGTAGCCACAGACTTGAAGCAATGTCTTAAAGCACTACGCTCCACCAGGTATACTTGAAGTCGCGCCTGTCTTCACAATCCGGTTCGTACAGGAGTTGGAGCGAGTTTGTGCTCGCGATACAACCTTGTAGCTCGAGAGGTCTTCGTGCAGTCCTTGCGGACTCCACATGCCGACTAGTGGTGGTGGCGTCCTGTACATTCAAACGGTATGCAGTATGATGGTTAGCACGTCCGTAATAGATTACCCAGGTCCCAGTTGGGTGTGCGTTCAAACATATATTTGCTTCCTACGTCGGGATATCTCCTGGTGGCCGTGAAGAGATAATGGTCAAAAGGAATACACGTTCAACATGTTCAAAGTATGCTGCTGCGTGCCGAACATCAACGTTGCACTTCTTCTGCGCTTTCACCCGCTGTTCCGAGGATCGGAGCCTCATTCAACTGTCACCGCGGCCTGCCGTTCTCAGCTCAGGCTAAGGTTTGTCAGATGCATACGCTTACCGATCGATGATATAACATGCAAACCGAACATTGCGCCAATATTTTGGCGACAATAATGGCGTTGAGGAGGGAGTATTCTGTTTCGCTATGTCAGCTCACACCAAACTTTCAAGAAGTATCAATAGTGCGGTTACATTCGTCGCAGCTTGGCCTGGTCATTTGATGAGCATGACGACGAGCAACCTCCTCTGAATCACGCGCGAAATGAAATGTACTCTCGTGCTGGTCGGGACGCTGCTTAAGGTATACGGTATTAAAACATACCAAACCCTCGCCGACTACGAGTGAAGCTCACCGTCTTCGCAGCACAGGTAGTCGGTGCACCCGGAGTCGGGGCACTGGACGTGCGCAGCGCCGTCCACCTGAACGAAGTTGTTGGGGCACGCGTGGTACGAGCAGAACGCTTCGCAGCACTGGGAAACTTTGCACGGCTCGTCGTAGCACTCCACCTTGTTGGCGTTCTTGATCGGAGTGTAGCCGTCGGGGCAGCCGATGGAGTTGCAGAACAAATCGCAGCACTGGGACACCTCACACTTGTTGTTGTTGCACTTCACATTCTTGGCGTCGTAGATGGGAGCGTACCCGTTGGGGCAGCCGATGAAGTTGCTGAAATCGGTTACACCAAACATACACACACCGACACGCCCATACAAGGAAAGACGGAACACAGCAGTATACTATAGTTCGTAGCTGTCACAACTACACCTGCTAGATCCCCCCTGCTAGCTGTGTGGTACGGGTCCTGCGCACGGATACTGGACACCACAGCCGTCACAAAGCCAACAATCTGAACAGTGGCTAGAAGCGTATTGTACAGCTTCTTTTGCAGTAGTGCTGTGCTGTTCAATAAGTGGCGCCTTGGCTGCTTTGTAGTTTGAAGCCTAAAGACATGCACCCATAAAGTTCAGCAGTATTCATACGTAGTACTACTGCTGTACCAAAATATTCGTACGCATGTAGACCGGCCTATCGTTTTACGTAGATAGACTTAGATATGATATGCATGCATACGTACTCATCGTACCTGTGTATGTATGTACTGCACGTAGATTAAAAAAATGTTGGAACCAAACTTGCAGATTTACATAACAAATGCGAATGTAAATTTCCAAGCGTCTCGTACAACTGCTACTGCTATACACAGCCCACAGAGAAAGCAGACGCATGCAACGTGGTATCAACTACTGCTGCCCCACGCGTGATGTGTGCTCGTTCAATGTCAAGTCGGTTTGGTCCTTATTCTTGTCTCGTGCGTGATGCGTGGTATGTGTGTTCCGTTCTTGCGGCGGGTCAAAAACGAACCAAAAACCAGTCGTACGACTGGCTTTTCATGATAGGTGCGAGACGGTGTCAAGTAGGAACATCTCCCCTGAGTTATTTGCCAGAATTCGCTACTTTGAAGGCCCAGAGCACGCCCCACGGGCCTCGGCCGGGACCCGCACTTGCGCCGTGGTGTACACGCGGCCCCCCTGCGTACCCCGCAGCCGATAGCCCGAGAAAAGACCCGCGGCCGGAGGAGAAAAGTAAAATAATTCCGGGAAAATGTCCATTTGGTACCTATACATATACAAAAATAGCGTTTTGTCCGCAAACTGAGTTTTTGTAAATTATCTTCGGTCACAGTATTAACACTGACTGGTGTTTGTGTAGAGGGCTTTCGGTATTGCTGTGATTCAGTTGCGACCGTCTGCTGTAGGTAGCCTAGACAGTAGCGGCGACCATCGTAGTATTATCAATAGGAGTAGTTCAGATATGCCGCAGTAGTCGAACAGCAATATAAGTAGTAGTAGTGCCGCAGTAGTAGTCTTAGTAGTGGTGCAACTTTCGCCTCGGTCCGGCGTCCATACAGCAGAACAGCAGCCGTACTCGTAGGCTACTACGTGTGAATACATACATGCAGAATACCGGATCGCGCGGTTTTCGTCTCATACGTTCATATATGTATATGTACGTGCATCCGAAAAGGAGTAAATAGCAGTACCACGGGCTGCAGTGGTGTAGTGCTGCCCTCAGATACATACCAGGTACACTATACATCAGTGTAGGGCAAATACTGCTGCTGCAACATACGCATACTGTACCAAACAGTACATCACACTAGAAATGTGCATTTTGTTGTGACCTTTCATATAAAATTAGGTTAAAAGACACGTCGTTAGCTGTGAGTGCAACATATTTTCCTTTGCCCAATGTTCTGCCGTAAACTCCAGCAGAACAGTCTATTGTAGCAGTACAGCTTTACAATTTTATGTATTTTTGATCTTTGAACTGTACTACTGTTGGCAGCTACGAGTACACTTTATATGTTTTGAATATTTGCGGGCATAAGCGGAGCAGTGGCGGCAAACAGCCCGCCGCGGCGGACTCTCTCTTTGCACTTTTTGCAATTTAATTTATCAAACTTTAAAATAATGTTTTGCCTGCTGGAAGTGGGCGTATTTTCCAGCTCTATACGTAGTGGTAACCTTCTCATGCTTGATGGTGACAGCGCACGCAGCCTCGATCCACGACGTCTGCAATTTCGAAACCAACTGCCATATCATTTGCTACTACGTTGTACGTTGTGGAGCGTGGCCGTGCATGCAGTGGTTTAGTTGAAGTTAGTCTCAATAAAAGGGTAAACCTAAACGTGTTACGAGTAGTTGGTTAAAAAATAGGAGACGGCATGATTGCTGGTGTGGAGCAAACTTTATGGCATGCCAGGCTCTCATTCCGCGCATCAAATGCAGCTTGTTATTGCATTCGTCCGCATGTTGCGATGGCACTGTAATTAATGAGGAAGCACATCGCCCAAGTCTCGCCGGTATTCACAGATGGAAACATTATTGCGCTCGGCTTGTTGAAGCTATCGTGGCTGCTCGTACTCCTAGGGGAAAAAAGCCGATTGGTGACACGGTTTCAACTTGTAGCCCACGCCTGCGATTTTCCCGCACGGCCGGCCAAGCGGTTATACGCGTACCACGGTACAGTTTAGAGCTCTTCTAGGATGTGGTCCGGAGGCGAAAAAAATGCAGTCTTTCTTGTCTGGGGCATACGTGCAACCACGAGGAAACTCTGGACGTTATTCCAGTGGAACCTTCTTTCGTTTTGTGACATAAAATACAATCATATTTCAGCGCTACCAATGGCCCGCTACACAGATAGCAGTGCTTCATATATACGCACGGAAGCTATTACTGTACGAGCTGGTCTGGCTTAAAGCCAGTCACGACAGTTAAATGGATTTTCGCAGAGCAGTTTTGCGATTCATGAGGTGGCATTTTGCATGGCGCCCGGAACGCGTATAACAAAACGAGTCAAGCGGGAACCCAAAAAAAAAAAGTCGATGAGGTAAAATTATGATCATTTGAGTGAAATGCCCACCTAGAAATCGACCGAAATGCACGTTAAAAAAAACTTTTTTTTCTTGGGTTCCCGCTTGAACGCCTAGGCAAACGCGCTACGAATCACGTGTCAAAATTTCAGGTCAAAATTCGTAAAACTGCGTTGCGAAAAACAGTTTTGTGTCTTTGATAATAGTATCTTAAATTTGTATGAGGATCTTATGTACGCAATATCTCTTGATCGAGCCCGAATTGAGCGGTGGCGGTGGTATCGATCGTTTCCCCTTGTCCTAAGGAACACTCTCACCAAGTATCAGAAACATCCACTGAACGTATTTTTCATACTTTTGTATATACTTTAGTATCGAAATATGTTCGCACGTGATGGGATGGAATCGATACGCGATTTCTCGACGAGAATAACTCGGATTCTAAAACTCCCAACATGAACAAACGCGCTACTAACCCGGGAACATCGTTGCTAAATATGAGGTCCTAATACTGCCAAACGAATGCGCAAACCCCGATTAAGTGAATTTTAGTTTTACAGCCTGACCAGCTCGTACAACGAGCCGGTTTGTTTGTGGAATCGGTTACACCTGGTACTGTACTTTGGGATTGTGACGTATGCGACTCGATGCGCTAAATGGCGCATTTACTGTGTGACTGCAAACCAATAGTTGACCACTGTTGTTCCAAGATAGAGATCGAGCGCCCACCGGTGGCCCGTAGCGGCCAACGTGTTCAATATCGGGTACATGTTACGCCACCAAAGTACCTATCAAAGTTCCCGTGCTTTTTACTAGTTCTACCCGGTGGAATAATGCCTGCTAGGTGGGGGTTTACCTCAAAGAAGCCGGGCAACCACACCACCTACGACCACTCTTCCTTTTCTCCATCTGCGCCAGACCTCTTCATCGGTGAGAAAATGCACTGCAATAGTACTGCAGTAGTACAATGCGTAGCGATCTGGTACGCGATACAGTCGATTTTTGAGAGTTTTTGTGGTGCCTGATATAGCTTGATGTTGGTGCGTAAGTGAGTATTTTCCTCCATGGTACCCATGGTAGGCTTTTACCCGGACACAGAAAACACAAAATGTCATGGTCGGGTAGAGCTACCGCGGTGATACGTAGACCGAAGCTTGACACCACCTGCTATCCTGGTGTTGTCGATCGTAGACGGACCAGGTATCGCGCGTAACGCAACCTAGCCGTGGCAGAGACCGTCGAGGTGTTTCAAGTACGTGTCTACAGCTGGAGCAAGATAAGGATAAATCACAACACAGCACCGGGTGCAGTTGCGCGTTTTGCACCGGCCGGCACTATTATCTGTATGCGATATTAAATGTAGCAAGGCGTCGGATAGTCACAGCGTCGGTTAGAGCGTCAAATTTGGTGGTCAACACGTTTATCTCCATCGTGATCTCGTGCTTTCAAATTTATGCTCCACCCGCGATAAGTCGATGCGAAATATCGGCGAAACGACATTTCGCACGAAACTTCGCTCCTTCGGGATAGCTGAAATGTTGTGATGCCTAGATCGGTGTGTCCATGTAGAAAATGACACATTCGACTGCTGTCACCCACCCACAACAGTTTTATACATATGTTTCGGCGGTGTCTTGGTCGCTGCCGTTTGTCCGACGCAATGACTGCTACCGTCCCTGTCAGACCCCGTACCCATATCGTCTGTAGCTTGACGCTCCATGCTGCCTAAAAACGCACATTGCGCGTACTTAACCGCCCGCTTGGCAATTCCCACTAGACACCTACACCGGGTCTTTCTGCCCACCCATTTCAACTGGGCCAACAAGCTTCCTAGACAGCATCCGGAGCCGCAAGTCACCAAACCCGAAATACGCATGCACATGTCAGCTGTGCCCTAGTGACGTTGTAGATAATCGGACCCTTCCCTCGTAACGCATCCTTTCCTAAAAAAAAAAACGGGGTACGGCACCCAACCCATCCCTTACTACTCGTACTACTAGTGGATTATGTCGTGGGTCCGAGGAAACAATATATCCGTCGTAGTGCTGCTGACATGTCCGAATTGTGACGTTTGTACCGCTTTCCGTCGTTCTATTTCCATTCTTTTTCCGACTTTGTTCCGCCCCCACGAAGAAAAATACTTTTGTACGATCCCGATCAAGACACAAGACTTCAACAACATGGTGCGATTTGTTCCCTTCGTCATGGCTCTGGTGACTCTCGGCGTCACGGCTGGTGCCCACGTCCCGTCTTCCAACAAGGGTGAGTAGACACTTTTTTGCGGGGGGGGCATAGTGATCAGGACCAAACCATGCCCAGTAAAAAATACTGTCGTATATAGGCTTTAGTGTACGTGATGAGTCCTGATTACTATAATCCCCCGTAGTTTTTCTATTTGCACGGCCCGAGCGAAAATAAAAGTGCAAATGTTTTTTTTTATTCGTTTGACGGAGCGCAAGACTAACGCCACAGCACAGGGGCGGGGTGCCAAACTGTCTAGGGGCGTCACACTATATGCTCCGTGTGTCACCTGAAACATGTATATGCGCCACTCCTAAAACCACACCTTAAAAAATGTCATACATTCCGGATCGAAATTTAGTGAGGCAAATAATGCAACCCCTTCCGTTGGATAAGTCGCAGACTATCGCCGCTGTCAGTGGCGTCCTTTGGACGACAAACTGATAGACTCCATCCCGATGCGTTCGATAGTTTACATGTGGTATGTACTCGTGGCCCTTGTGTTGGTGCTCGGATGGCGTGACCTAGCCGCGCGGTGTGGACGAGCTTTGTCCGAGCCTGGGTATTGTCAGGAAGAAAAAACGCTGACATGGTATCTATCCAGGAACTGGTTGATTTCTTCGGGGCCAATGCTTTGCAAAGGTGTGCTGTTAAGTGTGGAATACCGACCGCAGTACACAATGAAATATAAACAAACAAGTGAAAGCAGAGGAAACACCAAAGGGCCCGCGCTGTACTGCGTCCTACTAAACCGTCCTGGCAAGCCGGACACAACTCCCACTGGGTATATTGTTCAACTGCAATTTCGAAACCTGTCTCACTACTGCGCGTCTAATTTAATGCTGCCATGTCCGGTCGTTCTTCGACGATGGATTTAGAAACCATACCTTAACTCTTTCAAATATCCTACCTTTGTGCCCCTTGCAGTCAACGCTGACAACGAGGAGCAAGCGATCCACGGGAGACGCGCTTCTTCGTACAAAGAGCCGGTACGATTGTGCAATCCAGACCCATGGACGCAGACTAGGACTTGATGTTCGTCGCTCTGTAAATACTAACGCCAACCCTCATCTGACCCACGAAATATGTATGCAGTTTGCATTCCAATAGGATACGCCCACAAGGCGTGCCCGTATCGTTAAACTATAGATATATGTATCAACAAAAGCCAAGCACAGCGATCAATTGAATTTATGTCCCATCTATATTCGTGCGTACAACAGCGGCTCACGGTATGATGTAACGTTCGTCATCATTGATGCGTCATGAGGTCTATCTGCTTTTGTCTATTTTCACACGATTGTAGAAGCCACGTCAATCGATATACGCGTTCACCCCGATATCCAGCTTTTACGCGACACGGTACTTCTGCCGAACATGCATCAAAAATTGAACCATGCGCAGAACAGCGACGGGGCAAGCGCCACGTCATTGTCTAGTAAATATAAGCTTCCACAGACTCGATGTTTAAACAGAACAGATTGCCGTTCTCGAGAGTCTTATCATATCGACAGCATCATCAACCGGCCTTGCGCGCATACCGTTGTCCGCTCTGCAGGTGCGGTACTGCAACTTCATCGGCTGCCCCAACGGCTACGCTCCGATCGACGACGCCCAGAACGTGGCGTGCAAGAACAACAAGTGCGAGGTGTCCCAGTGCTGCAACTTGTTCTGCAACTCCATCGGCTGTCCCGACGGTTACACTCCGATCAAGAACGCCAACAAGGTGGAGTGCTACGACGAGCCGTGCAAGGTGTCCCAGTGCTGCGAAGCGTTCTGCTCGTACCACCCATGCCCCAACAACTTCGTGCCGGTGGATGGCGCTGCGCACATCCTGTGCCCTACCTCGGGATGCACGGACTACCTGTGCTGCGAACCCGGTGAGCTTCACTCGTAGTCGGAAAGTGCTTGGTACGCTTGATAAAACCTATAATGTAAAAATCGTCGGCATAAATATGACCGTGTATTGCGATTTCCTGAGCGTGCTTCGTATACAGTTTTTCTACTCCTTGTGGTGTGATGTAATCCCAAGTTTGGCTATCTGCAATTGCCGTTCCAAACCGTGACCAATCCGAGTACTATTTACACGCCTTCAAACGCCAGTGAGGTGACATCATGGCCCGGCCGACATGCTATCCATGAATCTCAACGCCTATCGTCTATCGTGACCTCGCGGAATTGCGAAACAAGCCACTCGCTTAACGTGATCCGTGTGGTGCACGTATCTAAAACAGTTCATATTTTCACGTGCACACCGGTCGGTAGGCCTATATATGTATCTGGCAAACCTTCGCAGCAGCTCAGATCAATAGGCTACGGTTATAGTTGATTCAGGATCTTGTTCTCGAGATGGTGGATGTCAGCTCAGATTCAAATTTGTTTTGTTAGACACATAGCAGCAAAATTATCATCAAACGAGGCAACAAGTCCTTCGTTCGCGCTACATAGATGGCCACTAGCGGATACCTAAACTTTTAGAAGAAGAACAATCGACTAAACGCACACCATAATGTGACCTGCAAAACGATTATGGACCTGCCAAACGCCATACTGCCTACCCTTTAACTGCGCAGGGGGCCACCACTAGTTGGCACCAGAAGACAGCAAGGACACTACACGATGACCGTTCAAGACACAGGGCGGCATCCCCAGCACGAACTTGCCCCGACTCCTGCACGACACGACTTGTGAAAACAAAAGCGCAATAAAGTGTACTCGGGTGGAATGGTGGTGCTTGAAGAAAGTTCTTCGAGGTATTGGTTGCAGGCCCGGCCTCTGTAGAGCATGGTCCTGCTGTGACGCCTACTGGTAGATTCAAGGCCTGCCGTGTCCGGCTAGTGCTGCTGAACACGTATATCGTATTGGTACACGTCTGCCCCAGACTAGTCGACCGTTTCTGCATGTTATTCATCTGGTTGTCTGTCTGCCGCCGGCTACTTGCCGGGTGGTTTGTTAGACGGCAGCTGCTTATATTTGTATTGGTGCCTTCGTGTGATGGCTGTATTGCTAGTTTGGTGACTGTGTTGAGTTGGTTTGACGTAGGGTTGTAGACGCGTACGGTGGGTTTCTGGTGGGTTAGATAACCCGTTGGGGGTTGGCTATCAGGATGGGTCGCACCGTTTCAATTTCAATACCACATTAAACATTTCAAGTTCACTGAGCTGTCGGTCGAGTGTGGAACTCCCGTAAGGCATGTGCCGATGCTGCCATAAACAAGCGTGGATGGCCTCACCCCATCCCACTGCCAAGACTGTAATTCATGTTATTATGGCATGTCCCGAGCTTGTGGGGACGACCACATTAGGTCATCGCTCTAGGTGTTGTGTATCGTCGTGAAAACAACAATATATGCCTTTGACGTAGCCATTGACACGTCTTCCGCGAGATATACGATCGACACCCAGTGGCTTTACAATGTAGCTTAGCGCACCTATACCTGTAGAATCAGCCTTGTGGGTATATCTGTCGATGCGATGGATCAATGCCGGCAGTGTGTCGTTCGTCAAAGATTGGTCAAATTATCGAGCTGACGCAACCGCCTGTTGTGCTCACTACTGCACATCCCATTGGAGTTGTGGTGTTGTCTTGGGAAACACGGTACCGGTGCATTGTATTGGATCGACAGGTTCTGATACACGCATGGACAGATTAAATATAATTCTCGCGCGTGACGGAGTGCATTCAATATCTCAATTTGCGCAGTGAAAAATCCACGTTGCTCTATATTTCTGTTTTTGTGTGCTTGCTTGAACCATTTTTCGTCGTTTCATTAATATGTGCGTATAGGTCAAACAACCGTACGCCGTACAAACGTCTGGGGATAACAGCAGATAGACGCTGACCAGCGGCCGACGATTTACTATGCGCTCTCACCTACGACCAACTACGTGATGTCATGCCCAAGGAGCCCAGCACCAGTCTGGCCACACGTAGGCATCCCCAGCTCAATGCCCTGCGTATGCGGCTATATAACGTATATCATCGTCGCCAAAATTACAACAAACAAATCATAATAAAGCAACATTTAGGGCGAGCTTACTGCCTTCAAGTGGCCGCATTCCACTGTAAATAGTTAGGGTCTCGATCAGCTGTGCATTACGCACAGGGCGGAAAATATGAAAAATAACAGCAGGAGGAGGAGGAGTTATTTCTTGTCAGACGATGTATTTCAGGTGGTTTATAATCAAAGTCTGGCTTCTTACAGCACCTACCAGGTGTAGATACGTATTGTTGCGCAGTATAACACTCGACGTATCACATACACACAAAGTACCAGGTATACAATAGATTGCAAAAAAATGAATTTTCGACAAAATCCTCGATATCACAATCATGGGTGCATGACATCAACACAAACCAGTAGTGGGGTGGGGGATTTCTGGACGAAATTACGAAAAAATGTGATTTCTGAAGTGTTCTGCTGTTGTTCTTGTTTAACTGTTTTATGTTTCGTAGTGTTGGTAAGAAACGTGGGACAAAATTACGAAACAAGATGGTTTCTGAAGTCTTTGTGCATTGATATTGCTGGTAAAAACATAACAAAAAAAACAAAAAAGCTTGCGTACGTACGTAGTATTTGCTCATTAAGCATGCGTATATAAGCATACCCGAAGCAACAAAGCCATGCGTATTTGCATATTTTAGCTGAATGGTTTTTAGGATGGAATTAAAATACTGAAACGCCATACGTACGACAAGTAATTTGTACAAAGTATAGGTTTTAGTATGCCTATTCTACAACATACCTATATTATACCTGGTAATTATTACGATTATTCCATATGACATCTGTCAATCTGCCGCTCGTATTTCAATCATACCCTTCACATACATATCAGTTTGGATCATCCCTGAATACTTGACAAACTTATTACATGACAAATGCAGCCCCCCTTAGGAATGCCTTAACTGACTCCTCATCGGCGTTTCACCAATCAATTCTGAAAGGGCGACATATATACAACACACAAGTATATGTATTTCAGTGTAAAATGGATCGTACGTGTTTTAGTATCGCCATACTTAAACGCAGCTACAAGTTTACGTACATATTCCAGTATTGCATTTTTTAAGCCATACATGCGAAATAAGGCACTAACTTGCTAAACCAGACACAAGAAAAAAAAGAAAAAAATAATGAAGAAAGGAAGCAAACCTGTTTTGGGAGTTGCTCACGAACACTACTTTCAATAGTTTCAGCATATATTCGTACGTACCGCTCTCCAGTCTGGACATTGAAATCGGGGTAGGTAGTGGGGTGAAGGGACCTTTAGATATACCTGGACCTGCACCCCAGTCACAGCTGCCGTTTGTTGGTTTTGTTTTAATTTCTGCGTGGTATTAAAGTTACTGTCTAAAGCCCTGCTGCCCCGGAGCAACACATTTTTCACTCCTCCTGCTGTAAGTAAGCTGTTGGGTTATGTGCGAAGGGTTTACGGATCAGGCATTTTGACAGCAGCAGTGTATCATCCGAGTATTTACCAACCGTGGCAGTTCCGAAGCCAACCATGCTACCCAACATATACTACTGCTGACATGCTTACGTCGCCTGGTAAAAAAAGGTGATGACACCGATATTATCAACATATCGCCGTCCTTGATACATCGACAGCCAACAATGCTACTCATCTTTGCACCCTGATATGTCACTCTTTTTATACACTTAGCAGTACGTAGTACGTAGTGCTCCGTTATTTTTAATTACCCGTATAATCCAGAGCACAGGATACCCCCCTGCACATCTCCTTGAAATCGACCATGTTTTCGGTCCAAATCTCGGCTTCGGAATGAGGTCGTCGAACTATGTTTTGTATTTTCTTATGGCCACGGGGGGTCTCTCAGACACTACTGCTGTTCTGATGTCGAGTGGCCATGCGTACCGGTAGAAACTCCGCGAAAATATGCAGACAACTTGAAAATAGAGTAGGGGATTTGCAAACAACACTCACTCGTATATCTACGGTACAAGTCAGTAGTTCAGGACACCTACGTAATAAGAAACAGGCTAAAACGCAATCCAGGCTGAGATTTAGAAGAAAATAGGAAATTCGGGAGTCGTTATCTTGAAATTAGAGCAGAACGCACTCTCGCCCAAATAAGAAATCCAGCCTGGACAATATTTTCCTGTATCTTTTTAGGTGTCCTGTACTGTACAGCAAAACAAGAAACAAAGCTGCAGCACATACATAGTATTCCACGGTAATAATTCGGATATATATGTTCATCCCCGTTCTTCCTCTTTTTGGGACCGATATGTTTCGGCATCTATCTGACCGGCTAGTATTTTTTCCTGACGTCCGCACTTGTTTTGGCTAGGTCAGCACTCTACAGTACTAAATACTAAATACCAGGTAGTAGATAGAGTAGTTCAAGCCATCCAATATTACGGGGGACCATAGTAAAGCGTTATTAATAGTAACCTACGGTGTTGCCACAAACCCTCTACGTACGTACGTATGTTTCCATATTTTTACTATAATACTAGCAATAATATTTGTCATATTTACTTTATGGCCCTCCCTAATAGAATACCAGCAAATAATTGGAACGGGTGCTTGTAGCCATGGCACTAGAATAGAGTAGTAGGCTCCTGATGTACTGTAGTAGGCTTCTGATCGTCGTAAAATAAACTCTGTTGCGAGTTTGCGATATTTATGGTCTGCAGGCTCGCACGTTCGAGTTCACGAGAACACCCCATGGGTCGTTTCTGTCTGCCTATACGACTTCCGCCTCGGTCACCCGACGATCTGATACGCGTCATCTGGAGCGTCCCTCCACTACGCGGGACGGAGAGCTTGCCTGTGTGGGGCTGCAGCTGTCTGAAAGTGAAGTGCAAAGGTTTTTCATTTGGGGGTAGATTTTTCTTCTTTTTTATCATTTCGTGCCCTTCAAACTTCGACCTACTTCGACCACTGCAGCACCTCAAAGTCCGTGTATGTGTAGGCATCTCTTGAGAGAGTGCAGGCGGTCCATCGAAAGAGAATCTCAGGCTGCGGTACACTACGCGCTAAGTTGATACGCGCACTCTCTGCTAAGGCACATACTAAAGACGAAAGTCTAAACGCAGCCTGTCACAGACAGCGACGGACTTTTTACAATACAAACCTCCTTCTAGAGACTAAAGTCACCATGAAACTCGAGGACGGGAAACCCGGGGATTGGGGTGGATAGGATCCTTTGTGATCTTACATGCCGCAGGACGTGTTTATATGCTGTTTTGGGCGGTGGGTTGTGACTGCAGCGGGCTTCGGTTTTGTTCTTCGATTTGATTCTCCTAACGCAGACGGCGTACTGCATATATATATATCAGGCAACATTTCCTCACTCGCACCTTTCCTATTATAATACTGTCTGTTTCTGGTACATGCCATGGACCTCGAGGGAATTCCTTCTGGCTGTAGTAATATTTTACACGCTCGCGCACAAGCGGAGAGGGTGTCAAAGAGTTTGGCATAGACAGGGTTTTCAGGAAAATTACTGCATCGTCTGAAGTATGTTGTTATATGAAATTTACAGCATAATAGCACAAACTATTTCGATTGGCATGTATGTACCCGGTAGGAGGCAGGGGACATAAACGCAGGTGGCCGAGACCCCCCTCCTCACATGTATCGTGTGCTTCGAAGGTTAAAACTAATGAATGTTATGACATAGTATGGGTTCTACAGTAATAGAAAAGTGTCCCTCCTCTTGTGTCAAAATTAGATAATCAACACGCAGCTCAAGTCATCACTCAAGTAATCCCCTCCACCCCTCTACCCTAATCATTATCCTTTGTCAGGTACTTTAAAGATAGGCGAAGGCCCCTTGGCCTCGTCCAAACAGAATGACTGAGCACGGAGGGTATTGGAGAACCGAGCATCAAAATCTATTTACTTACTACGGAGTGTTGTTTTTGCACCACTCGTTATTGCCCTCATCCTTGCACGACTAGCGAGCGGTCAATGTCGTAACAAAATATACACGATATACGTACTGCTGTAGGTACGTAGCTGCAGTTAATTAAATACGTTAAGAGGTAATGTTTTCGATCCAACTCGCCTGCACATATGCGGAGTGGGCATAGATATATACTTGTGAAGATATTTACCCAAAGTAGAACGCCTCAGGGGTTACCGAACTCAGAGTGTGTCGACGCCTTGCTTGGGTGCTTTGTGGGTTTGCTGAGAATACCAACCCTTTTTTGTATTTTCCCCATTCCACGGGAAAGTGTATCAGTTTTTATCGTCGCGTTCGTGTTTCTTGCAAATGACGGCTACTCGTGTTCCAGTAACAGGGCTGTACTGCTGTATTGGTATCGCATGTCCCTGTCGCGAGTTAAGAATATCGATAAACAACGATACGAAACAAATGCAAGCCTTCACGAGAAAGCAACATACAACAAGCTGTATCGTGGGGTAGTCCGAATTTTTAGGTTTTTGTCGGGGGGGGGGGGGTGATGGTCAGTCGTTAACCTGTTACCCCAACAAGAAAACCTTGAGGCACTCGCGAAGCATTTTGTATGGTGCAGCAATTCGTGGATGACGTGCGTTTTCAGCAAGAAAAAATGTGTGCAGTACAGCTTACATGCCTCTAATACAGACGCACTCACACGTCTTTATGCTTTGGAGTGTGGGTGGTGGAGTCGGGCGAACATGATATGTGTGGTTATGTGAATCAAGCTTCCCCCTCTTGGATTTGTTCGCGGTTAATACCAGGTATAGCTTTACTGCAGTGGTAACCTTCTCGTCGTTGGATTGGTTCGTAACTTTCTGACCAACCATGGAACATTCTGAAGGCGTAGATAAACTTTCAACATCTACCATGTGGAACGTGGGCAATGCGTGCGACGGTGGTTAAGTTGTAGTCAGACTCAACAAAATGGCCTCTCAAACGTACTTGTTGTACTTGTTGGTTGGTTGATAATCTGGAAATGGTGTTGCGTACTCCAGTTTAACGAACTTCATGACGTGCAAAGCTAATTCCACGCATTTCATCCATGTTGCTGTTCGTGCATGCGTCAGTATCACCGAAACTTCAACATCGAAGGGGTGAGTACATGGTGTTAAGTCGTGCCGATATTCACCGCCGAATAATAACACCGCTCGGCTCGTTGAAAAAATCGTGAATGTTCGTACTCGAGCGGAGACCTCGCTAGGTGGTGCTGTTTGATCGCGAAGAAAATGCCTGTGGCAACTCCATAAATCTGACAGACCAACAGCCCTATCCGACTTTGGAACATTGATCAAGAGAAAATGCTTCCCAGAGGCACTTCGACAAAATGCTTGAACGCTATGATTCGGCGACCTATGATACTGATGAAACAAATACCGGCACAGCAGTGGCACGACCCTCACTGTAGCTGTGCAACACAGCCGACACATCGGTGGCAAAGGTATGGTCTTCGCACAAATAGCAGGAAAGTAACCACGGAAGGCACAATACGTAAGCCGCTTCGTCCGCCGATGTAGTTTTTACGTTTTTAGAATGCGATGGTTGTTTTAGTCCGTGGCTGCACACCCACAATTGACCACTTTCCAAAGGTATGGCCCGAACACCCTGCTGCAGTTCGTGGCGGCCACCGTGTTCCACATCGTAAACATGCCACGCCGCCAGAATACCAATATATTTCGCCGTGCGTTTTCTTCTGTCCGGTAGAATAACGCCTGCGGGGGATGAGTGCACCTGAACGCGAAGGACCGCGCCCACCTAGAACCACTCTTCATCTTCTCCTTCTGCAACAGAGCTTTTCGTCGGTGAGGAGATATACTGCAGCAGTAGTACTAACTGTAGTAGTACAACGCGTGGCGTTCTGTGGCGTACCAATCGCAATGTCGGGGAATTTGGGGTGTCTGATAATGATTGACATCGGTGTATACGTGTGTACCTCGGGGCGCCTCTAGGTAAAATCTAACCCATAAACATTAAACAAAGAAAACCTCCAATCTGGGGTAAACCCTCCACGTTAATACCTCGACGAAGGCTTCATACTACATCACAGCCTTGGTGTTGTCGATGACAAACGGATCAGGTGTCGTGCGTAACACAACCTCGCGGTAACCGACGCCGTCGCTATATTGTAAGCAAGAGTCTACGCCCGCGAAGTTCAGCTAGGGACAGTTCATCCGAGGCACCGAGTGCAGTGGCATGTCTGGCACCGACGCACGCACACTACATTTATGCGATATACGTTTTAGCAGGGCGTCGGATAGGTAGAGCGCCAAATATTGTGTTGCACACCTATACCCATAGTGGTATCGTGCTTTCGAAGATTTACGATACACGAAACGTGTTTGAGTACGAAAAATCGGAGGAACCATGCAAAAGTCGTTCCGGATCGGTACCTGGACTGGTGTGCGCGGTGGTGCGACATGTCCCAATCAACAAAATGACAAATTCGGCTGCTGTCATACCGACAGTTTTTTATTCATGGGTTTCGCCCGTGTCTTTGTTGGCCGCCGTTTGTCCGACGAAATGTCCGCTAGGATTCCCGCCCAAATCCCTACATATATACTTTGAACATTTTCGCTCCAGTCTGTCCTGAAACGCGTGAATACTCTGGCACGTGTGTTACATCCCGTGCGGCAATTCCCACCAGACTCAAATTTGAACGCATGCCAGCCAGTTCTGCCAAGCAATTCCAACCAGGTTTAAGACGGTTTGCTAGACGACGTCCCATGGCGTGAATCCACATAACCGGTGCGACGTTTGAACGTCCGAACAAGATAGTCTGACACCAACGACGTCGTGGGCCATTTTTACCGTGTGTATGTCATCGAACACTAAACAGTGGATTACTTGACAATGTATCATGTCGGTGATTCATAATTCCACCTACCATACCCTACATATCAGATTTGACCCTGGTTCCGAAAATGGTTTACCTCCGTCAAACCGTTGCCGAAACGGTTTCGTTTAACGTGTCGGCACATTTCTTTGTCCCTTTGTAACGTTTTGCTGCTGCACCCCCACGAAGATAATACTCTAGAAGCAGCATTTCCACTAGGACACAAGAGTTAAACAAGATGGTGCGATTTGTTCCCTTCGTCATGGCTTTGGTGACTCTCGGCGTCACGTCGGGTGCCCACGTTCGTTCGTCCCAGGGTGAGTGGGTGTTAATTCCTGGACATCGAGCGTAAATAAGAGCTACATAACTTGTGTAGATTGTGTATTACTGGTGTCGATCCTAGTTGCTTCGATTGTTAACGTGGCTCCTCTTGGGAGACGAACCTCAGCCTATATAGTCTGGATACGTTAGATCCCCTAAGTGTGTACGTAGCTATTTAATTGGCGGTAAATTGTCGCGATACTAGCGGGCATCCGGAGGAGCGACATCCGAACATGGGGGTCTTGTCAGGGAGCACAAATGCCGATGTTTAACGCCGATATAAGTGTGATCTTCGACGGAGAATACCAATGTCAGCACAAACTGCGCACACAACAAATATAACAGTAGAGGGAACAACCGAACGTCCACGACACACTAATGCTTACTAGACCGTCCTTGTGAACTGGTAATGATTACCATTGTATCAATTCCTTGACGCCTACTTCAAACAACGCCTCTCCTTGTTGCCTGCCCCATTTCCAAGTGTCGTGTCATGTCGTGCTTCGACGAAGTGTTGGAAAGCAGTACTTGACGGTTTATGAAATCCTCTTCCCATTGTTCTGCACCTACCGTCGTGCCCCTTGCAGCCACGGCTGACAACACCGAGCAGGTCACCCACGGGAGGCGTGCTTCTTCGTACAAGCAGCCGGTATGATCACCCATTTCGCAACTATGTACAAGTAGTAATGGTCTGTGTTAGTCGCCTGACATATACACACGCTAACCCCCACCTAGCTCCAATAATACATGCCGTTTCTGTTCCACACAATATCAACAAAGAGAGCGCTTATCGTCAAGGTAGATATCATCTACAACCACACGCGAGCCAGCTCGCGCTGCACGCGGCAGTCTCGTTAGGTGTCGACCCTTGTTTGAGGAGCAAAGCGATCGATTGGACACGTTTGAAATCATCATTGGCGAGTACAACAGCGATACACGGTCATACATATATTGTGTCGCCACGAATTGGTTTTTTCGCACACGAATTTAAATAGAAATACTTGCTAAGCCACGTGAACCAGTAAAACCGGTTACACTGGTTATCATTATCAAGGAGATTCCACGCTTCTGTACATCTCACACGGACACTATACTAATTCGCAAAATAGCGATGAAGCCAGATCGAAGTCATTGTCTCCTCAAACTCGTATGAAACGGACTCAATTATCAAACAGAGAAAGTCATTCGCATTCATTGAGGGATCAGTCATCGAAACGATCACCAACCGACCAAAGACCGTACATGACATCCCCCCCCTTCTGCAGGTGCTGTACTGCAACTCCATCGGCTGCCCTAACGGATACGCCCCGATCTACGACGCCCAGAACGTGGAGTGCAACAACGGCAAATGCGAGGTGTCACAGTGCTGCGACTTGTTTTGCAACTCTATCGGCTGCCCTCCCGGCTACATTCCGATCAAGAACGCCAACAAGGTTGAGTGCGACCACGAGCCGTGCAAGGTGTCCCAGTGCTGCGAAGCGTTCTGCTCGTTCCACGCGTGCCCCAAGAACTTCGTTCCGGTGGACGGCGCTGCGCACATCCAGTGCCCTTCCTCCGGGTGCACCGACTACCTGTGCTGCGAAGACGGTGAGATTCACGCGGACTCACAGAGAGGGTGGTGTGCTTGATCGAGTTCATATCTTACTAAACGCCCAGACCAGTATGCTAGTGCCTCATATTTTGTTGGCATGTGCTATCGAGATGTGTTCTCGTCATGATGGTTTGTGGTAATCACTTTATACGTGCAGGCCAATTGGTCGCGCCAAACTGCGACCGATCTGACCGCGCTATCGGCAGGCCTTCACTGGCTACAGTAGTGAGCTGACATCGTGGCAGGGCCACCACGTGATCACAACGGCCATCATCTGACGTGCTCTTGCACGGTTTCGAAACAACACGACACCCTGAACGTCATTAGCGCCGCATAAATACATTACACTATCGTCGATGGCGTGTACACACCGATCAGTGAACTCATACCTGGAACTCCTGTGCAGCAGCTCAGGCCAAAATAGTACGGTGATAGTTGAACAAGGCTCCGGTTCGTCGGATGGTGGATCGACGCTCAAACTTGCAATGTAAATGCTAGACAGACAGCGTTACGTTATTAGACTGTTGATCGTGTATGTCCCTCCCTTTAGGGCCACCATCCCGTTCCTCTAGTCAGGATGGCAAATGAAAATGTCCGAAAGCGCACATGAATGGGACCTGGAAAACTGACTTGGACCTAATGACCACCGTACTGCCTACCGTTTTTTACTGCGCAGGACGCCACCACTAGTTGGCCTCCGAAGACGGCAAGGACTACTCGAAGATGTCTCAAGATATACGGCGGCACCCCGAGCATGATGTCGCCCAACTGTGCGACACAAGTTGTGGATGCGGTTGTTGAATGAAGTATGCCTGGTGGAGCGTAGTGCGTGAAGATATTTTTCAAACCGGCGGTAACAAGCCCCACCTCTCAATAGCATTGTGTGACTCTGGGGTCTCATGGTAGATGGAGTTCAGCCGTGTCCGGCTAGTGCTATAAAACAAGGATATCGTATTGATAAATGTCTACAGCAGCTTTGTCCTTAAATGCTGGGGGTGAGATTCGGCTTGTTGTCTGTCGCCGGCTACTTGCCTGCCTTCGTTGGACGGCAGCAGTATATGTTGGTGTTGGTGCCTTCACGTGATGGTTGCATTGCCATTCCTGGTTTGGTGACTGTGTTGAATTTATTTTGTCGGTCTGAGGGAGACGCGTCCAGTGTTGTGCTGGTGGGCTGGAATGTCAGTTGGGCTTTAGCTATGATTAGGGGTCGGATCGGTTCAACTTCAATACACGTCCGTAAACATTTCAACTTCCTTGAGCCATCGGTCGAGTGTGGTATTCCCGTAAGACATGTACCGATGCTGCCACAACCAAGCGTGGGTGGTCTCCACACTTCCCATTGGCAAGACTGCCGCTCATTTTCCCGACATATCGCGGGCCCGTGGAGGCGACCGAACGATGTCGACGCTCTAAGCGTTGTGTTTCATCGTAAAACCAGCAATGTTTGCCACGTATCTAGCCTTTGCCACGCGAGACACATCATGACTTTACAATGTAGCTTATCGCACCTATACATGTACAAACAGCCTTCGTGTAGCTGTCTTGGGCATGGACCAGGCCCGACAGTGTGCCGCTCGTCAAATATTGATAACAATTACGAGTATAGAGCTGACGTTTTCGCCTCTTCAGCTCACTAACTTACAACCCATTGGAAATTTAGTGTTTTCCAGTGCACAATCGTGACAGTTCATCGTGTTGACTCGACGGATTTTGATACACACATGGACAACAGATCAAACGAAATCTTGCGTATGGCGGAGTGCACCGTGTATCACAATGTGTGGAACGAACGAACAACGTTTGTCTATACATATAGGGTGCAGTTTACGGTTTCCCCCGTTTAAACTTGTCTTCATCGACACAGAAAAGCCCAGGGTAGGCCTACTTCGTTCAATGTTTACGAAGTATGTATAAACAACCGTATGTCATATCATGCAAAACGACACGAACATTGAGTAGTAGTTATCTGCGGCCGACGGTTCACTACGCCGTTTCACCTACGACCCGCTAGATGCTGTCGTGTCAATGTGGCCCGGCATCACTCAGGCCATAGACATCTTCCGCTCAATACCCTACCCATGCGGATATATATACTTAGTATGTGAATAGCAAATGTGTACGTATGTATGCTGTCATGGTTTCATTTGAAAGCCAGTAGTGGACAAACACTGTTAGTGGATCCTCCTAAGGTAGCTAATTAGGCACTCTGATTGGCCAAGCAAGCACTGACCACTGGCATAGGGTTCGGGTTCGGGTTCGGGTTAGGGTTAGGGTTAGGGTTCGGTCTGAGGGTCAACATACTACTACCTGAAGACAAAACCCCCATTTTAAAGATCCACAATCACCCTTTGTCCACCCCTCTTTGAAAGCATGAAAAAACAATGCAGCAATCTACGTAGGGTAAGCTTGCTGCTGTCAAAGGACGACATATCAATCACTTAGTTGGGTTTTCGGTTGGCAGTGCATTTTTTATGGTTGTTCTGCTAAAACCATACGCACGAATTCCAAAACGCGACATATCACCAATTAGGTAGGTTCTCGATTGGCCGTGTAGTTCAGGTGGTTATGCTAACACCTTACGTACGAATTACTCAACAATTTTTACCGATGGAAGCGTCATATGCCTCGTATTTTTATTCCATTCGCTAACTGATAACGTGCAGCTCTTGCTTCAATAATTCCATTCACACACACTTGTCGATCATCCCTGAATTTGATTTTAACTGACTTAGACCAATCAATATTGTTTTCCCCCTTGTGAATGTCTTTACCGACCCCTCAACGATGTTTCACCGATCAACTCTGGAAGGGTGACATGTACGTGTGCCTTGCAATCAGATCTAACCAAGTAAGTGATTAATGCATCCAAATTATGGTCCCCTTCTCCATAAAACAATCGATACACCCCACACATACACGGTAGTTTCCCTGCCGATAGCTTGCAAATGTCGGCTTGGACAAAGTCCTACTCCTCGTCCTCACAGCTGATGATGTTCGTTCATGTATATGGGTTCATATTGGGTACGTATATTACGTGGTATCTAACCTGTAGTCCAACCCTCGAAGTTCCAAACACACACTTGCTACCCCGGAGCAATACACATTCAAATTATACTTATGAGTTCTGCAATGAACTGTACTACAGCAGTATGTGGTCCGGTGAACAATCCAGACAGCTAGTACCCTCCCGAAATAACCGACCGTGATACTTCCACAATCAACCATGTCACCGAAAACATATACATATATTATATATTATACCAACCTTGATTATGCGTTCAGGTGGCCAGGGAAATATATTTATGACAGTATCCCCACAATATCGCCGTCCCTGATAAATCCACAGCCAACCATGCTACTTACTGTCCTTCTCGTCATTACCCAGACACTCTTCTTGTTCTTCTGTGGTTCGGATCTTCCATATTGAGAATTCAGAGAACAGGATCATGTACGCAATGCTTCTAACGTGTGTTACAATGCAATTAGCATGTCCGCTAACATCCTAATAATATGCTAATCGCAATCAGCCACAGGCTGCAGCCAAATAACACTATATTACAGTTGCCAGTACGGAACCTATTAATAGGTAACACGACAACATTGTGTTATACAACCGCCCGCCACTATCATAACGTACAAACACTATGTTACCATATTAATAGTAGTGTCTAGAATACATGTAACGTATAATAGTAACGTAATGCTATACACTAATCCACTGAGCCCTAAAATGGATGTGGAACGTCAGGTGCTACGTGAAGTGTTACGTCACCAGAGGGGTGCACTAATAGTTTCGATCTGGCGTGCATTTGCAGCGAGATAAATACGGCTTACTTGGCTTTGATACCGCTTAGTTTATTTACGCTTTGGATTGTGAGTATCGGGGTGGGGCGGAAAAATTATTTGTGGCTCTATGAAGCAACAATGTCCCTCCGCTTAAATGTGTCATCTGCCATTACTGCTTAAGAGTAGTGACATTGTTCTCCTGGTTCTTGAAGTTATTTATAACGCCCCCGAACCATTACGTCGCATGACGTATATCAAACGTGTGCATCTTGATTGTGGAGCATGGGCACTGCGTGTGGCCGTGATTCAGTTGAAGTCAAAGTCTCCACAAAGTTAACCCAAATGTACTTGATGTGGTTGAGAACATGAACACGGCAATGGTTACAGGTGCTAAACGAACCTTATGGCACGCCAAGCGCGTTACGCGCCATAAATACATCATTATTTGTTTTTGTTTTTAACGTATGCGTCAGTCATACCGAAACTTCACCGTCAACTGGGTGGATATTTCGCGCAAGATTCGCCGATATTCACCATTGAATCAACTACGCGGCTCGGCTTGTTGAAGACATCGTGTGTCTTCGTACTCGAGGGGAAGTATATCGATAGGTGGGTCGGTTAGAACGCGTACAAAACGCCTGTGGCGATTCCGAACTTCCGACAGAGCAACACCACGACAGGACTTTGCACATTTTTCTAGACTTTTATCCAGGGGCAGTTTGACAAATTCTGAGTGCACGTTCTGATTCGGCTACTTACGATGCTCAGGAAAGCCATGCCGGCACAGCAGTGGCGCGATTTTTGCTGCAGTTGTGATACACATCCCATCTACGTTGCAGTAAAAACAAAGGTGTGGAATTAGCCTAGACAAAGTTCAAATATCCACGGAAAGCACAATGATCCAGCCGTGTGATGCCATAAAACGGCGTGTCTCATTCGAATATTGACCACTCGATTGGATTAAGTATGGAACGTTTGTTCATGGGCTGCCAACCCACATTTAGCCACTGTTGTTTCAAAGTATGGCCCGAGCGTGCGTCGGTTAGCCTAAGTAACCACCGTGGCCCACATCGGACAAAACGTTGATCCGCTAAAGTGCCAATACATTGTTCTGCGATTTTTACTTGTATCGGGTATAATAACGCCTGCAGCGAGAGGAGGTGCACCTGAAACCCGGCCGAACGCGCCACATAGAAGCACTCTTCATCTTCTCCTCCTGCACCAGAGCTCTTCGTCGGTGAGAACATGTACTGCAGTAGTAATGTTGTAGTAGTACAATGCGTAGCGTTATGTTGAGTAACTATAAATAATAGTCGCGGTTACATGGTATTTGGTCGGTCTGATGTTTATTGATTTCAAGATGTTGGTGTGTTTGTGTGTACCTCTGAGTGCCGCTAATAGGCTTGTACGCGGGCACAAAACACAAAACCGAACATTTCTATCGGGTAAACCTACCGCGGTAAATAGTTCGAGAAAGGATTACCCCCTACTGCGGCTCTGGTGCGGTTGGCGAGAGGCGAACACCGCGCATTGGTGACGCAACATAGCAGTAGCAGACGCCGTCGTGATATTCCAAGGAAATGCGTCTACAATTCGCCCAATAGCTAAGAGCAGTCCATCCGAGGTACCGGGTGCTGTCGCACGCTTGTCACTGGCCGACCCCATATATCCCCCTGGGGCGTAAGTATCGACAGGGTGTTGTGTCGGTAGAGCGTCAAATGTTGTGCTACACAATTATCTCTATCGTGGTCTCGTGATTCCACACCTTTACAACACACCAGACGTGTGTATTCATGATATCGGTATCACATTATTGCACGGGAACATTTGTTCCTACTCGATATCTGGACTGGTGTACGCGGCAGGTTGATACCTCAATGCAAAAACTGCCAAAAACGCCTGCTGTCCTTCTGGCGGCTATTATACATATGCTGCAACCCTGGTTTGGTTACCGCCTAGCATTCCAGCCCGAACTCCTACCTATACCTTCTGTACCTTGAAGATTCACGATCGAACGAAACACACATTACTCTAACACGCATTTGACCGCCCGTGTGGCAATTTTCACCAGACTCCAATCTAAACGCCTACAAGCCTTCTCTGCCAAGAGATCCCAACCACGTTAAGACCGTTTGCTATAATACGTCGCATTGTGTGAGTCCCTGAACCGGTGTTCGGTCTGGACGTATGTAAAAGCGAATTTGACACCAACGACGTCGTAGACCATTTTCACCTATCGCATTTGTACCCCTTTAAACAAACAGTGAATCACTTGACACCATTTCATGTCGGTTATCCATACATGTTACCCACCATATCGAACACAGTAGGTTACCCTCGATCCGAAAATGGCATACACCTAACGAGTTTCCCATTCCCGGGCACCCCATCTCTTTGACCTTTGCGACGTGGTTCTACCATCACGAACATATTTATCCAGCAGCATTTCAACTAGGACACAAAAATCAAACAACATGGTGCGATTTGTTCCCTTCGTCATGGCTTTGGTGACTCTCGGCGTCACGTCTGGTGCCCACGTTCGTTCGTCCCAGGGTGAGTGGGTGTTTATTCCTGTACCTCGAGCACAAAAAACGTTCACGTGTGTCGATGGTGTATTGCTGGTGGTGGGGCAAGTTGCTCCGATTGGAAACGTGCCTCCCTTCGGGTAATCAACCTCAGCCTATATTGGCTTGACATGTTCGAGCGTCTACGTTTGTGTATGTAGCCAGTATACTGTCGCGACATAGGCGATGTTCGTCCGGGATTAGGGGTCTTGTCAGGGAGCACAAACGCCGAATTCTACTTATTATACATGTAAGGTCTTATAAGGGGAATGCGCATGTCAGCACAAAATTACACAAACAACAAATAGAACAGTAGACGGAACAGCCGAACATCCACGACACACTTTAATGCCTACTAGGCCGTCCTGGTGAGCTGGTAACGCATCTCTGGGTGTCAATGCAGTAACGCCTACTGAAACCAACGCCTCTCTCTGCTGCCTGCCCCATTTCAAAGTGTCGTGTCCAGTTGTTCTCCGACGGAGTTCTGGAAAGCAGTACTTGACTGTTCAACATTCCCTACTCCATTTATTCTGCACCGTTTGCGTTGTGCCCCTTGCAGTCAACGCTGACAACGCCGAGCAGGACATCCACGGGAGGCGCGCTTCTTCGTACAAGCAGCCGGTATGATCACGAAAACTAATAACTATGTAGACGTAGTAGAGGTCCGTAATAGTCGTGATGCATGTATACACACAATAACCCTGACGCAAATTCAACGATACATGCAGTTTCGGTTCCGCATGACTAAGCAACAATGCGTGCGTTTATCTTCAAGGTAGATATCAGCTACACCGTAACTGAGGCAGTTCCCACTGCACATTGCAGTCTTGTTACGATGTGTTGAGTTTGATTTGAGCATCAAAGTCATCGACAAAATCTGTTTGCACTAATCGCTGGAGGGTTAAGTAGCGGGTAACGGTATGCTGTAGATTTCGTCGCCACTGGTGTATGCCCTCCCGACTAATCACACCAATAGAAACGGTTACACCGATGATCACCGTCGAGGGGACTGCGGGCCTCTGTAGCGTTTACGTCGAACATTGAGCCATCGACGAAACAACAAGGGAGCGAGTTCGAGGTCATTGCCTCCTGGAACTCATATTTTACAGACTTGATTGTCAAACAGAAAAATCCGTCCGTGATCTGGAGAGATCAGTCATTGACAAGATCACCAATCAGACTATCACCATCCCCCTTCTGCAGGTGCTGTACTGCAACTCCATCGGTTGCCCTAACGGATACACTCCAATCTACGACGCCAGGAACGTGGAGTGCAACAACGGCAAGTGCGAGGTGTCCCAGTGCTGTGATTTGTTCTGCAACTCCATCGGCTGCCCTGGCGGCTACATTCCGATCAAGAACGCCAACAAGGTTGAGTGCGACCACGAGCCGTGCAAGGTGTCCCAGTGCTGCGAAGCGTTCTGCTCGTTCCACGCGTGCCCCAAGAACTTCGTTCCTGTTGACGGCGCTGCGCACATCCAGTGCCCTTCCTCCGGGTGCACCGACTACCTGTGCTGCGAAGACGGTGAGCCTCACTCCTAGTCGGAGAGCGTTTGGTGCGCTTCGTCCAGTGTGTACAGTAAGAAACTACCACACCAGTATGCTAGTGCGCGTATGTATTCGTGCGCATGCTACATATAGACATGATTTCTCGTCATTTTGCTGTCAATGTAATCACTATAATGGTGCAGACCAATAGGAAGTAGCAAACTGCGACGGGTGTGACCGCATTATTGGTAGGCCTGCGCACGCTACAGTACTGAGCTGGCATCATGGCCGGGCCGCCACGCTATCACAACGGACATCGTCGAGCATCCTACGGAAACGGTTCCGATACACCACCACACACCGAACGTCATTAGCGCCGCATAAATAGGTTAAACTATCGACGTTCGCATGTACACACCGATCAGGAACCCCATACACCTGGAACTCCTTTGCACCGCACAGCTCCGGCCAACAGATTACGGTGATAGTTGAACAAGGCTCCGGTCCCTAGGATGGTGGATGGACGCTCAAAATTTCAATGTAAATACTAGACACACTGCGGTACGTTGTTCTACTTTTTTACCATGTGTGTCTCCTCGTTTAGGGCCATCATCCCCACATCCTCAACTTAGGATGCTCATGGAAATGTCCGAACGCACGCTCAAACGGGACCTAAGAATCATGGTTGAGACCTAATACCCGCCGTACCGCCAACCGGTTTTGTCTGCGCAGGACGCCACCACTAGTTGGCCTCGGAAGACGGCGAGGACTGCTCGAAGATGTCTTCAGCTGTACGGCGGGACTTGGAGTATGATGTTGCCCAACTGTACGACGCAAGTTGGGAATGCGGTTGTAAAATGAAGTAGGCCTGGTGGAGCGTAGTGCTTGAAGAAAGTTCTTCAACCTGACGGTTACAGGCACCACCTATAAAGGGCATTGTGTGGCTTCTGGGGACTTGTGATAAATGAAGTTCAACCTTGTCCGGTTAGGGTTAAGGAACGTGTAGATTGTATTGCTTAATGTCTACAGCAGCTTTGTCCTGAAATGCTGGGGGTGAGATTCGGCTTGTTGTCTGTCGCCGGCTACTTGCCTGGCTTTGTTGGGCGGCAGCAGTTTATGTAGGTGTTGGTGCCTTCACGTGAGAGTTACATTGCTCCTATCAGGTTGGTGACTGAGTTGAGTGGATTATGTCGTCCTGTGGGAGATTCATCCAGTGCTTTGGTGATGGGTTGGAATATCAGTTGGGCTTTGGCCATGATTAGGGGACGGACCGGTTCAACTTCAAAACATATTAAACATTTCAACTTCCTTGAGCCATCGGTTGAGTGTCGAACTCCCGTGAGGCCTGTACCGATGCAACCACAACCAAACGTGGGTGGACTCGGCACTCCCCATTGGCAAGACTGCCGTTCGCATTAGGACATGTCCTGGGGTCGTGGCGGTGTGTTTCGTCACGGCACCAACACTATTTTCCTATGCCCTTTACCTAGGCCTTCACACGAGAAACACATACTTACTACGTAAAAGTGTAGCGTAGCACACATACCTAGGTATGTATACACAGCAAAGGTATAGCTTCCTTTGAAAATGAATAAGGCCGGCAGTGTGTTGCTCGTCGAGCATTGGAAACGACTACTGTATATACCTGATATTTTCGCCTATTCTGCTCACTACTGCTGCTATTCAACCCATTGGAGATTTGGTGTTTTTCAGTGGACCATCGTGACAGTTCATTGTATTCGCTCGACGGAATATGATGCAGACATGAAAAGCAAATCAAACGAAGTGTTGCGTATGACGGGGTGTGCCGCTTGTCGAAAAATGTCTGGAACAAATGATCTACGTTGCTCTACTATATAGTCCAGTTGCAGTATACGTTGCACCGTTTAATCTTGGCTTCGTCGAGACAGACAAGTCCGGGAAAACCAGGAAACCACACTTCAATAAAAGTATACGAAGTATGTCAAAAACAACCGGATAACCTACTTATAAACTCCAGAAAATTACCGTAACCTTTAGGACCGGTCGACTATTCACCAAGCGCTTTCACCTACGACCCACTACGCGCTCTCATGTTCATCAGGCCCAGCCCAATACCCTGCATATCCGGATGCATGCACATACCTAAAGTGTATCCTGTCATGGTTAAACTTTAAACACCGTGTATGTAGGGCTATCTTACTGCTGTCAAGTGGAGATACCGCGCCGCGTAGGTTCTCAATCAGCTGTTGATTTCAGGTGGCTACGGTTCAACTATATGATCAATAATAGCTTCTAGCGTACACGACATATACCTCAACCATAAATATGTATATTTTGGTACGTATACGTATACGTACCAGTGAACGTATCTTAAACATGCACAAGCAAGTAAGAATTCGATAAATTGCAAGTGTGAGTTAAGACGAAGCCCTAAACCTCGGCCTCGCATCTATTTTTTTAACCTTATTTGTTACTTCGCATAATACGTCTCATCAAACAAACATGCGTAGTCCAACCCCTTGAATTTCCGACCAAGCACTTGCTAGCCCGCAGCAATACACATTTAAATTTCACTTTTTTTTAGTTCTGCAATAGATAATCAGTAGTATGTGGTCAGGTGAACAATCAAGACCGCTAAATAGTACCCTCTGAATTTTTCCCACCGTGACACTGCCACAATCAACCATGCCGCCTAAAATTTACACGTAGACCAACCTTTGTTGTACGCTTACGTGGCCAGGTGAATAATCATGACATAATTAATTATCAGAACATTGCCGTCCTTGATACATCAACACCCAACCATGCTACTATTAATACTCTTCTTCTCATTATTTTCAAACACCCTACTTGTTTGTACAGCAGTGATCTTATGTGTCCAGAATCCTGAGAACATGTCAACTCCCCATCCACCTTTCTTCGAAATGAACCTTGTTCCCGGTACGTATATGAATCTGGGATGCGGAATAAGCTGGAATGTCACTTTCCTATTTTACGGCCCGGGAGGATCTGCCAGGAAACCGTTATCAAGTGCGATAGGAGCTTGGTAAAAATTCACCAACAAGTTCGAAACACACTTATCTATCTATTATGATGTTGTCGGGTACCACTCTTGGCTATTGAGGTTGCATGTACACGCATTTGAAACCATATATATACAAAAGTATATATCTATGGTTGGCACCATGATTCAGGTGTACACGTTGGCACGTCACCTATGTATATACTATTATAGGGGTTAGGAAACAAATACACGGAGGTATACCCAGAGAGTCTAGGTGGATGAAATACACGGGTTTTGCTCCGGCGGACACAGTACTAATAAAAAAAAAGGTAAAGCAAAAGAGGTATTTTGTCATCAGCTTTGCCGTTGCAGGCACCGCACAAGCACCACAAACCGCACCACCCACAGAAGAAGTCTGCAGGGCTCATGCTTAACATGAAGTAGGATGAAACATGCTTTTGCTTCGACATGCATGCGCAGCTCGCTTCCGCGCGGGAAAAAAAAAAACATAATTTTGAGCCCAAATCACATACCCAATAACTATATGGAGCTGCACTTCTTTAAATGGTTTCTTGGTTCGGGGAGGGACATACATGCGAATTCAACGTTAAATGCCGTTCTCAAAACATTTACCGGGAAGTGTATACCACAAACAGCATAGACGATCAGTAACTGAGCTCCGTTGTCTCTTGCTTGAGAAGACACGAGCAAGGTCGTCGGCTTTGTATGCTTCTTCTGTTGCGTTTTTGTTTTTGAGTGCCATTATTGGTCCCGGCAGTCATCGTGAAGACGTACAAATCCAAAACGATGATTTCCAAAGCCGGGACATGCCCATCAATACCCCAACGTCACCTATATTTCGGCTCGAAACGTTTTTTTTACAAATAAAACCCGTATTTCTAGTCTTCTAGTAGTTTTTACTACGAGCTAAAAAAACATGCTCGTTCAGGAGACATTCGCGCAAAACCAATGCCTCCCAATGACCAGGAAACCCCGCAAGTGCGTTATCCACCCATAACGGCAATAATTTACTGTTAATCGATTTCGTGTTAAAACAACATTAAATCTGCATAATGCTACGTACGAGCTAAAACAGCAAATGCATATTAGTGTTTTATAGATCATGTACGTTACTCACGTAACGTGTGATACAATGCGAACATAAAACACGCGCGAACAGCTTACTGTAAAATTGAGTTGTTACTACTAGAGTACCGAAAACATCACGAATCACACACGAATACTACAAATTGTATATACAACGCACATTCTACACAGCTCGCAAAGTTGAGTATCCACTATTCAGTCAGTAGAACTCACAGCTGACGTATATATAATAATATGGTGCATTTCGGCTAACATCCTAACATTATGCTCATCGCAATGAGTCACAGACTTTAAAAACGTAACACTAACATATTGTTGCGTGCAAGAAACCTCGCCAACACGACAATATTGTGTTGAGCAACCGCCAGCCCATATATATATATATATAATGTACTAACACGATGTTACCATGATATCTAGAAAGCGGGTAACGCAGTAACGTAATGTAAAAATGAAAAATCCACTGAGCCCTAGTAAAATCGATGTGGGAAAACAAGTGTTACCTGAATTGTTACGGTGCAATAGTTTTGATTTGGCGTGCATTTGCAGCGACGAACGATACAGCGTACTTCTTCGTTTTGAGGCCACCTAGTTCCTTCACGCTTTGGAGTGTGGATTTTGAGGTCGGGCGGACAAATGATTTGTGGTCGCGTGAGGCCACAAAATTTCTTCTCCTGTTGCATGTGTGTGTTCTCCGCTATTATTGCAGATCTACAGTAACCTTCTGATTATTGTTGCAGTTAGTTGCTTATAATGCCCCCGAACCATCACGTCGCATGACGTATATCAATCGTGTGCATCTTGGTTGTGGGGCATGGGTGGGCAGTGCGTGCGGCCGTGGTTCAGTTGAAGTCAAAGTCTCCACAAAGTTACCCCTAAAATACTTGATGTGGCTGAGAACCTGAGCACGGCAATGGTTACAGGTGCTAAAGAAACAGTATAGCACGCCAAGCGCATTACGCGCCATACTTACACAATTATTGTTTGTTGGGCGTATACGTCAGGCATACCGAAGCTTCAACGTCGATTGGGGGGTGGATATATCTTGCAAGTTTCGCCGATATTCACCGCCAAATTAAATACTCGGCTCGGCTTGTTGGAGGCGTCGTGACTGTTCGTACTGGGGGGGGGGTATATAAAATAGGTGGGTTGGTTTGAACGCGAAGAAAACGCCTGTGGCGATTCCGTACTTCCGGCAGAGCAACACCACGATGCCCTTTTGTACATTTTAATAGAAATTGATATCTGGGCAGCTTGACAAATGATGAGTGCAAGCTCTGATTTGGTTATTCACGATGCTAAATAAAGCTATACCGGCATACCAGTGGCGCAATGTTTATTGTAGGTGTGATACACAGCCCAGCTATAAGTAATAACTAATATGTGGTATTAGCATAGGCAGTGATCAAATATCCACGGAAAGCACAATAATCCAGCCGTGTGATGCCATAAAACGGTGTCATATTGACCACTAGATGGGAATTTGCTATTTAGCGTTTACTCATTGGCTGCCAACCCACATTTAGCCACTGTTGTTTCAAGGAATGGACCTAGCGTCCTTTAGTTCCCTTCAGCTACCACCGTGGCCCACATCGGATAAAACGTTGATCCGCTAAAGTGCCAATACATTGTTCTGCGATTTTTACTCCTATCGGGTAGAATAACGCCTGCAGCGAGGGGGGCTGCACCTGGAACCCGACCGAACGCGCCACATGGAAGCACTCTTCATCTTCTCCTTCTACCCCAGAGCCCTTCATCGGTGAGAACATGTACACTGCAGTAGTACCATGCGTAGCGTGACATTCCTTAATACTAGTTTTTACAGGGTATTTGGTCGGTCTGATGTATATGTTGATTGATGTCGGTGTTTGTGTACCTCCGAGGGTCGCTGGTAGGCTTGTACGCGGACACAAAACACAAAACGAAACACACCGTCTATATCGAATATAAATACCGCGATAATACGTCGACAATTACTCGGGACTGCCTGCTGTCCTGGTGTGTTGTCGATGAGAGACGAACGCGTGTTTGCGTGTAAGGCAGTATAGCAGTAGTAGACAACGTCGCGATATTTCAAGTAAACGTGTCTACAAGTCTCCCAGTAGCTGATGACAATTCATCCGAGGTACCGGGTTCTGTCGTATGCCCGTCACCGGCCGATGGTATCTATCTATATGCGACGTAACTAATAGCACGGCGTTGGATGGATAGCGTGTCAAATGCAGTACATCGTATAGGTAGCTCCATCGTGGTGTTGAGCTTTCCAATATTTACAACACACGAAACGTGTGCATTGAAAATATCGGTGACATGTTTTACCTACAGTACTCGATACCGTAACTGTTGCGTGCGGTAGATTGATATCTCAATGCCACCAATGCGGACATATTACTGCTGTCGCACTGTCGACAGTTTATATATATATGTATAAAAACAATATATAGATATATATATATATATGTCGCGACCCTGGTTTAGTTGACCGTTACCTAGCATTCCAGCTCGAATCCCTACTCATACCTTCTGTACCTTGACGCTTCACGTTCTAACAAAACACACAATACTCTGACCAGTATTTGACCGCCTGTGTAAAAAATTCAAAAAAACACAAAAAAAACTGCAACACCTACCAGCCTTATCTGCCAAGCATCCCTAACCAGGTCAAGACAGTTTGCCAGAATACGTCGCATGGTGTGAGTCCCCCAACCGGTTTGTGAACGTCTGAACAAGCGAATTTGACACCAACGACGTCGTAGAGCATTGTCACCATTGGCATTTTATCCCCTAAAAACAAACAGTGAATCACTTGACGCCGTTTCATGTCGGTTTTCCATAATTAATTTTTACCCACCATATCCAACACAGTAGGTTCCCCTCGATCCAAAAATGGCATATACCTAACGTGCCTCCCATTTCCGGCCACCCCATTTCTTTGATATTTGCGACTTGGTTCTACCATCACGAAAATATGTATCGCGCAGCATTTCAACCAGGACACAAAACTCAAACAGGATGGTGCGATTTGTTCCCTTCGTCATGGCTTTGGTGACTCTCGGCGTCACGTCGGGTGCCCACGTTCGTTCGTCCCAGGGTGAGTGGGTGTTTATTTTTGTACCACTAGCGGAGAGGAAAGTTGACGTCTGTGAAAGATAATATTTTGGAGGTGGTGCTAGGTGCTCCGATTGTTAACGCGGCTCCTTTCGGGAGACAAACCTCAGCCTATGTTTCCTTGATATATTCGAAGGCCTACGTTTGTGTGTGTGGCCAAATAGTTGGTGGTATATTGTCACGACGTAAGCGGCCATCTTGACGATGTACTTCCGGGATTGGGGGTCTCGTCAGGGAGAACAAACGCCGTAATCTAACAATTATACATGTAAGGTCTTACACGGGGAATGCGAATGTCAGAAAAAACTGGGCAGACAACAAATCTCACAGTAGAGGGAACAACCGAACTTCTACGACACACTTTAACGCCTGCTAGGTCGCCCTGGTGAGCTTGAAATGGCTCCCATCGTACCAACTTCTTGACGCCTGCTACAAACAACGCTTCTCTCTGCTCACTGCCTTTTGGAACACTGTAATTTGCAGTCGTTCTCCGACGAAATTGTGGAACTCAGTGCTTGACTGTTTCGAATATCCTGCTCCGTTTGTTATGGACCCTACCGTCGTGCCCCTTGCAGCCACCGCTGACAACGCCGAGCAGGGCACCCACGGGAGGCGCGCCTCTTCGTACAAGCAGCCGGTACGTTTGCGCGTAGTAGTGGTCTGCGTTAGTCTTCTTATATACACACGCTAACCCTGACCTACCTCCAACAACGCATGCACTTTCCGTTCCGCATGGAAAATCAACAAGGACAGGGCTTATCGTCAAGGTAGATATCCTCTACATCACACGTGAGGCAGCTCGCACTGCGCGGTGCAGTCTTGTTATGTCTTGTGTTTTGTTTGAGCAGCAACGCGATCGATTGGACCCGTTGGCATTCATCGTTGGCGAGTACAGCAGCGATACACGAGATTACATACTTTTTGTCGGATTAAATTGGTGTATTCCTTCACGACTAACAACATCAATACTGGTCAAGCCAACTAAATGAATACAAACCGTTACACCGATTATCACCATCGCGAATATTGCGTGCTTTGGTAGACCTCACATCAAAACATGGAACCAGATCGAGATCATCGCCTCTTTCAACTCAGGTTCCACACACTAAAATACCAAACAGAGAACGCCGGCCGTATTCTGGACGGATCCGTCGTTGACAAGATCACCAATCGGACTCTCACCATATAGTACACCCCCCCCTTCTTCAGGTGCTGTACTGCAACTCCATCGGCTGCCCCAGCGGCTACGCTCCGATCTACGACGCCAGGAACGTGGAGTGCAACAACGGCAAGTGTGAGGTGTCCCAGTGCTGTGATTTGTTCTGCAACTCCATCGGCTGTCCTGGCGGCTACATTCCGATCAAGAACGCCAACAAGGTTGAGTGCGACCATGAGCCGTGCAAGGTGTCCCAGTGCTGCGAAGCGTTCTGCTCGTTCCATGCGTGCCCCAAGAACTTCGTTCCGGTGGACGGCGCTGCGCACATCCAGTGCCCTTCCTCCGGGTGCACAGACTACCTGTGCTGCGAAGACGGTGAGCTTTACTCGTAGTCGGAGAGCGTTTGGTGCGCTTGATTCAGTGTATACATTAAGAAACTTGAGTACCATACCAGTATGCTAGTGCCCGTGTGTGTTTTTGTGCATGCTACATATAGACATAGCTTATTGTCATTTTGTTGGCAGCTAATCACTCTAATGGTACAGGTCAATGGACCGTGGCAAACTGCGATTGATATGACAGCGCTATTGGTAGGTCTCCACATGCTGCAGTACTGAGCTGGCATCATGGCCGGGCTGCCACACTATCACAACGGCCATCGTCGAGTATGATATGGTATCGATATCGAAACACCACCACACACTGAACGTCATTAGCGCCGCATAAATAGGTTAAACTATCGACGTTCGCATGTACACACCGATCAGGAACCCCATACACCTGGAACTCCTTTGCACCGCGCAGCTCCGGCCAACAGATTACGGTGATAATTGAACAAGGCTCCGGTCCCTAGGATGGTGGATGGACGCTCAAAATTTCAATGTAAATACTAGACACACAGCGGTACGTTGTTATACTTTTTACCATGTGTGTCTCTCCGTTTAGGGCCATCATCCCCACTCCTCGACTTAGGATGCTCATGGAAATGTCCGAACGCACGCTCAAACGGGACCTAGGAAACATGGATTGGACCTAATAACCGCCGTACCGCCTACCGTTTTTGTCTGCGCAGGGCGCCACCACTAACTGGACTCGGAAGACGCCAAGAGGACTACTCGAAGATGCCATCTCAAGATATACGGCGGCACTTGGAGTATCATGTCGCCCAACTGTACGTCACAAGTTGGGAATACGGTGGTGAAATGAAGTATGCCTAGGTGAAGCGTAACGCTTGAAGGACATTCTTCAAGCCATTGGTCACAGGCACTACTTCTCAATAGCAATATGTGGCTCTGGGAGCTCATGGTAGATTCCAGTTCAACCGTGTCCGGCTAGTGCTATTATGTCGTATTGCTAAATGTCTACTGCCGCTTAGTCGACAAATCTTGGGGGCGATTTGTTTTGTTGTCTGTCGCCGGCTACTTGACTGGCTTTGTTTGTGCCTTCACGTGACGGTTGCATTGCTTCTATCAGCTTGGTGACTGAGTTGAATTCGTTTGGCATTCTGTGGGAGACGCGTCCAGTGTTTCGCTGGTGGATTGGAATATCAGTTGTACTGTGGCAATCGTTGTGGGTCGGAGCGGTTCAACTTCAATACATATTAAACAATGCAACTTCCTTAAGCCATCGGTCGAGTGTCGAACTCCCGTGAGGCCTGTACCGATGCAACCACAACCAAGCGTGGGTGGACTCGGCACTCCCCATTGGCAAGACTGCCGTTCACAGTAGGACATGTCCTGGGGTCGTGGCGTTGTGTTTCCTCACGACACCAACACTTGTTTACGATGCCTTTTACCTAGGCATTTACAAGAGAAACATATGGTTACGTTCAAACGTAGCGGAGCGCGCCTACCTATATCTCTATGCACAGGCAAGGTATAGCTTCATTTGAAAATGAATAAGGCCGGCCGTGTGTTGCTCGTCGAAAATTGGAAACGAATATAAACCTGATATCTTCGTCTTTTCTGCTCACTACTGCTGTTCAACCCATTGGAGATTTGGTGTTTTTCAGTGGACCATCGTAACAGTTCATTGTGTTCGCTCGACGGAATACGATGCAGAAATGGACAGCAAATCAAACGAAGTGTTGCGTATGACGGAGTGCGCCGCGTATCACAATTTTTTTTTTTTTTTTTTTCCATCCCATTCATTATCTTCGCACTTCCGTCTCAATGTCTAGAACGAATGATCTACGTATGTCTATAGTCCAGGTGCAGTTTACTTTGCACCGTTTAAAATTGGCTTTGTCGAGATAGAAAGGTCCAGGGCAACCACACTTCAGGAAATGTGTACGAAGTATGTCAAAACAACCGTATATCGTTCAAACCCCAAAAAATTGGAATAAGCTTTAGGACCGGCTGACTAGTCGCTACGCGCTTTGGCGTACGACTCAGACGCCTGCTACAGTAGAGATATCACTTTTGGCTGAATCGGTTTCTGAACGATCGGGCTCCTTAACCCAAATTCGTCGGACGTTCATTTTTGCGTCGAACAATGTTTTAGAGTATAATTCGGTCATGAGATTTGGCAGCCGGCAGCACTTCAATTTTTCCCCAAAATATTTTTTCGGTGAGGTATGACGCTCTTTAAGTGAGGAGCTCAGAAAAAACATGGTGCACCTGTATCGTAGCATGCGTCCTCATTACTCGCTCATGTCCACGAGACCCACCACCAGTCAGGCCATAGACATGCCTAGCTCCATACCCTGCATATGTGGATACATGCACATACCACATGTGTATCTTGTGTCGTGCTTAAAATCAAAATAACGTGTACCAGGTAACAGGTATGTAATGTACGTAGGGCAAGTTTATTTCTGTCAAGTAACAACATCGCACCGCGTAGGTTCTCGATCAAAGCTGTGTATTTCAGGTTGTTATTAATTCAACTCTAAATCAATAGCTTATTCTACCTTCTAGATACCTCGATCATTAAACTTCATATTTTTGGTACCTATAATTACCATTGGACGTATATATCATATAAAAACACACGGGAGTATACGATAGCTTGCAAATGTGAGTTTCGACGAAGTCCTACTCCTCCAGTAGCCTTTACCAGAGCTCGTGACCCACAAATCGTACCAGATAAAGTACCAAATATATTACGGTTTTGGTAGTGGTCCGCGCGTTGTTTTTTCAAATTGTCCAAAACGCGCGGCGAAGCCGCGCAAGGGTCGAGCCTTAGCCTGGACTAGGGTTGAGGTTAGGGTTAGGGTTAGGGTTAGGATTAGGGCTGGGTTGGGTCGACGGGTTCTCGTGATTTGATTAAAAAAAAACACCCAAAAACACGTAAAAACACCAACAAATCGTAATATATTTGGTACTTTATCTGGTACGATTTGTGGGTCAAGAGTGGTAAAGGCGCCTCCACTCCTCGGCCTCCCATCTATCGCTGTTTGTGCTTATATATATACTGCTTATTTGTTACCAGGTATTTCGTATAACACATCGTATCAAACAGGTAGTCCAACCCCTTGAAACTCTAAAAAAAAGGAATTTCTAGCCCGCAGCAATAAACAATAAAAATTTCAGTTTTGAGTAACGTAATAGGTTACAGCAAGTATGTGGTCCAGGTGAACAATCAAGACAGCTACGTACAGCAGTGGTATCCTCCGAACATTACCCACCGTGACATTGCGACAATCAACCATGCCGTGTAAAATATATATCTAGACCAACCTTTATGTACGCTCGCGTGGCCAGGTACATATTTATGACAGCGTTTATCATCAGAATATCGCTGTCCTTGATACATGCACAACCAACCATGCTACTGATGATCTCCTTTTTCGGATCAAACATTCGTCTTGTCCAGCAGTAAACCAGCTCTTCTATGTTCAGAATCCAGAGAACATGATAACTCCCATGCACCTTTCCTTGAATTTAGAGCAGCGGCCAAACAAAGGTACACCTGGTCCGTTCTCGGCCAAAAAAAGGTACATACTAAAATCGAGTTTAACACGCACCCCACGAACCTGCCGTTCCTCGCAACGCCAAGTAGAGTTTTTTCATGGTAGTCGTGCTCGCCCGGTGGCTACGTATACGAGTATCTGCTATTAATAGTACGAGGAACGAACGCCTGCTGCTGGATTCTCCCTTCTCAGCTTGCGACACCCCTGGTATTCCAAGACAGCAACAATCCCGAAGGGGAGCCTTCTACCAGGTATCTCGTATTATTTCGGCGGAGGTGTACAAGCAGATATATATGTGTGTCGTTCGAGTGGAGTGTGGTGCGAGGTGCGAAGGGAAGAGGGGGTCTCCGCGTACGTCGGCATTTGTATAAGGGGCATAGGGTGGAACTATGAAGGGCCTCTGATTGGCTTAAAAATGACAAAAAAAAAGTGAAAGTCAAGCAGAGTAGACAAAATCAGGTATACCTGGGTTTTAAAGAGGCAAAAACACGCACAACGAGTTTTGGACCAATGGCAGGGCACGTGGAGTGCGTTTTTGACTTGATTTTAAGTATGTATCTGTTTTTGGCCGCAAACGGACCACGTATACCTGTTTTTGGTCGCTGTCCTTGAATTTATCCTTGTTTCAGGAACGTCCCCGGAGGATATGCCAATGATGAAACCATTATCGAGTAGTAGGCGTGCGTAGGCGCTTCGTGAAAATTCACCCACACGTTGGAAACACACTGCTGTCAGATATATATACGTCGATCAACCTTTGTTATACGCTTACGTGGCCAGGTAAATACTTATATATAGGTATATGAAAGTATTCCCACAATATCGCTGCCCTTGATACAGTACATACACAGCCAACCATGCTACTAATCTTGGCTTTATGCATGATCAAACAATCTTCCTGTAGAGGAGTGACACGGCGCTTCTAAAATCATACTTGAGCGAACATGATAACTCCCATGCACCTTTCATCAAAATCAAACTGGTTCTGGGTATACATCTTCGGTGCAGAAATAGATGGGACAATAATTTGTGGTTTTATGGCCCCGGGGGGATCTGTCAGCAAACTGTAGTCGAGTAGGCGTGCGTAGGCCTTTCGTGCAAATTCGCAAGCAAGTTGGAAATAGACCTCTACTACTACTACTGCTAGTACGACTACTACTATTACTACTGCTTGTACGGCACCACCCCAGACCGAAATATAGACGGACTTTGGGAAACAGCGAAATATAGACTGCATACACACGTTTACGCGTTTGACACTGTGTATGTATAGCTGTTCGGCACCAGGATTCAGGTCTACATGTTGGCAATTCACCTAGATAATTGGGGTTAGGAAAAAAACAACCAGGATAAAACCAGGGGATGGGTGGATAAATTCCCTTATTTTTCTCAGGCATTTTTCAGCCCAATAGCTTTCTACTTTTCACGGTAAGCGGGGTTTCCTGTCCGCACGTGTGTCGGGCACGTCTGTTTTTGAATTCAAACGACTGCCTTCGTGCCCAGCTAACAATTGCTCGAAGCTGTATTTAGATCGCATGGTACTACCATGAGCACACGAAAAAAAAAGGGAAAACGGAGTCGCAATTCGCCACAATGGCGGGATAGGAACCAAGATGGCTGGTTGAGTGTTTGTCATAAAATGAAAAACGTTTATTTTCCGTTATGTTTCACTCGATTTCAGCATACACCCCCGGTTGCAGTAGGCAAGGTGGTCACGGTCGACGACACACCCTTTGCAGCCAGGGTAAGAACAAACAGTTGTCGTGACACCGCGGTACGGTACACCACCGGAGCCCGCTTGCCTCCCCCTGTCCGGGACTGAAACAAAAAGTGGAGTGTCGATGTTTTGTTTGTTTCCTGTACTCTTGGTTTGTTGGTTCCGTGTACTTCTTGGTACTATAGAGTAGAGTAGCAGGCTCCTGCCAGTGAAATGGAATGTAATGAGAGTTTGCGAATATTACTGTGCTGCACGCTAGCAAATTAGCAGATTTCACGTGAACAAATCGAGAAATGGGTCCTGGCTGCCTCCCACTGCCATCTGGGTCGCCCGACCCTCGTGTACACCCCATCAAGAGTGTCCCCCGATTTCGTGGGATGTGTCTGCTGGTGAGAAGCTGCTGCAGCTGTCTGCAAGTGACGTACAACGTTTTTCAATCGTTGGTTTACATGTTCCTACTCATTTTTGTCAACCCCAAGTTTTGATCTACTTAGATCACTGCAACACCTCAAACTCGATGTTTAGGGCTCTGGTGAGAAAGAGCAGACTACGAATCTGAAGATAACTACATGTTACGGCGGAAGAAACATTCGGTTGAAAAACCCGCTCGCTGTCATGGCACGCGACAGCCGAAAGCTCAAACGCAGCCTGACAAGTAGCGGCGGACTAAACTGTACCAATGAAATGACCCACCTAGAGATTAAAGTCACCATGAAACCCGGGGATGGGGGATGGATAGAATCCTCCGTGGCCTTAAATAGTACCCGTACATGCCTATACTACACAACTTTGGAGAGTGGGCGGAAAGTACGGCGGAGTTGATGTTTTCCTTCACATAGTGTAAGCAGCGGAGGAGCAATCGCGTACGCGCGGTAACATAGTGTTAGAGATGCACATCAGCGAACGTTCACACGCATTAGCGCCGTTTTTTATCTAGATCTCGGCGGCTCTGGTGCATGACATAGTGTTAGGCCGTGACCAATACGTGTAGAAAAAGCGCAACGCAATGTTAGGGCTTGTCCAGGCTCCTATGTATGATACGGTATCAACCCAATATGCATTGTTGTCTCAATACGCTAATTATGTAACATGTTAACATAATGTTATCGTGTGAAAGTCTCTAGTAATAACACCCTAACATTGGATTATTTAGTTCCGTAACACTAACATTACGCTATTCAAACGTTTTTCGAGCCCCCCTTATTCTTACGTGAGATCCGATATCGTAACATTTAACGTAAGTTAGGTATGTTACCTTCGGGGCTGGTCGCGATGTAGCACTATGTTACAATATAATGTTGTTTAAAAGCCGAGGGATGTGTAGTTTTAAGTTTGCATATTCCTCGCGTTGACGATCTAAATTAAACATTACGTTATTAGCACGTTACCATAAAAGACAGGTCGACGTAGCACTACGTTACTACGTGGCGGTTGAACATGTCATTGCCGCAACATAGTGTTACCATGTTACCTTGGGTACGTAACACGTGTTAGCAGTGGTAAACACAAAACAGTAACAAAATGACCCATTCTGAACTGGGTTTCAATATACCCTCTGGCACGCAGGGACACATACTGAGGAGCATATGTATTACAGCAACCACGGTTAAATGGCTCCTCCACGTTTTAGAAGCTTCCACACAGGGCATGTGTCGGAGAGATGCCCGCATAAACGACGCCTCCAAATGTTCAGGAAATCTCATCACTCTATCCATCGTTCAAGTGTTACAAAGAAATTGGCATACTGCCACGTACGAGCTAACAGAGTATGTTAAAGTCTGACATGGGATGCACGTTATCTGCTAGCTTGTGTTCCTACATAGTTTGCATACGAGCTAACAAATGAACCATTGTGAGTGTGTTCTCGATCATGTACGTTATTCGCCTAACGTGTATTACGATGCAATTAGCATTTCGGCTGACCTTAATAGTATGCTAAATCGCAATGAGCCACAGACTATAACACAATAAGACTATATAACTGTTGCCAGTACAGAACCTAGCTAGCACGATAGCCTTTTTCAAAGCAGCTGCCTCCCAATATCATAACGTACTGACACTATCTTACCAGAAAACACATAACGTAGAAACGCTATATTGATAAAACAAAAAAAACACTGAACCCTAGAATTGATGTGGAACGTGAAGTGTTGAGTTATCCGGGGTGTGTAATAGTTCGAGGCTCGCCTGCATTTGCAGCAAGATACGATACGGCTTACTTGGCTTTGATGCCGCCTATTCATAGTTTCTTACCCTTTTGAGTTTGGGTTTCGGGGCCGGGCGGACAAAATATTGGTGATTCTGTGGAGCAACAATGTCTCTCCGCTTAAATATGGTATCTGCTATTACAGCTTAACGGTACGGTAGTGAAAACCTTATAATAATTCTTGAAGTTGATTACAACGCCCCTGAACCGTGACGTCGCAAAACGTATATCGAACGTCTACATCTCGATTGTGGAGCATGGGCAATGCGTGCGGCGGCGGTTCAGTTGAAGTCAGTCTCAACCTAATGGCAACCCGAATGTAGTTGCTGCAGTTGAGAACTTGAGCACGGCAATGGCTAAAGGTGCTAAACAAACATTATGGCACGCCGAGCGCATTCCGCGCAATTCATATTGTCGAATTGATTTTCAAGATACGATGCGTCAGGAATACCGAACTTCAACGTCGAGTGGGGGGTGGATATATCGTGCACGTTTCACCGATATTCACCGCCGAATTAATGAAGTTTCTCGGCTTGTTGAAGATATTGTGGCTGCTCGTATTCGAGAGGAACACTATCGTGAACGCGAAGAAAACACCTGTGGTGATTCCGAACTGCTGACAGAGCCACACCCCGATGCAACTTGGGACATATTTCTAGAATTAGATCCAGGGGTAGTTTGACAAAATGATGAGTGCACGCTCTAATTCGGGTACCTCCGATGGTAAATAAAGGCATGCCGGCACAGCAGTGGCACGGTCGTTACTTTAGTTGTGATGCATAGCACAGCTACAGTAACAACAACGATGGGGTATCGGCATAGATAGGCCGTCTTCAAAACAACCACGGACAAGCAACGATGATACAGCGGTGTGTAGCGCGAAAATGGTGTGCCTCATTCAAATGTTGACTATTTAATAGTCGATTGGAATGTGGTATGGGGCGTCCACTCCGTGGCTGCCAACCCACACTTGGTTAATGTTGTGTCAACGTATGGACCAACCGTTCTCCTGTTACCCTACGCGACCACCATGGCCCGCATCGAACCCATGTTACTCCGGTAAAGTGCCAATAAATTGTTGCGATTTTCCCTTATATCCGGTACAATAACGCCTGCGGCGAGAGGAGGTGCACCTGGAACCCGGCCGAACGCGCCACATGGAAGCACTCTTCATCTTCTCCTTCTGCACCAGAGCTCTTCGTCGGTGAGAACATGTACTGCAGTAGTACTGTTGTACTGTACGATGCGTAGTGTTATGTTGACGCAATACTCTGGTCGCGTTTACATGGTATGTAGGCGGTCTGATGTATGTTGATTGATGTCGGTGTGTTTTGTGTGTACCTCCGAGTGTCACTACTTTATTAATAGTAGGAGACCACGAAACAAAACATATATATCGAGTCGAAATACCGCAGCAAGACATCAATAGAGACTCAAGATTACTTGCCGTCGTCGTGTGTTGTCGATGAGAGACGAACCTGGTATCGCGCATAATAGCGCAACGTAGCAATAGCAGACATCGTCGCGATATTTCAAGTGAATGGGCCTACAACTCGCCCAATAGCTAAGGCCAGTTCATCCGAGGTACCGGGTCTTGTCGCACGCTTGTCACCGGCCGACACTATATATTTATGTATGCGACGTATTTAACAGGAGAGTGATATGTAGGTAGCGCGTCTAATGTACTACATCCCATCTACTGTAACTCCATCATGGTGTTGCATATGTCAACATTTATTAACGCGCGAAACGTGTGTATTCAACATATCGGTAAAAACATATTTCACGGAAACCTTTAGTCCTACTCGATATCTGGACAATTGTGCGCGGTACATTGATACGCCACTGTAAAAAATGCCAAATTCGGCTACTGTCACACTGGCAGCATTGTATATACACGTTACGACCGTTTGTTAGTTGACTTGTGGCATTCCGGCACGCGTCCCTACCTAACATGTATGCAGCATAGCGCTCCACGCCGCCCAAACACACGATACTATACACGTATTTGACCGCCCGTGTGGCAATTTGCACCTCGTACCTGCCCCCTCTGCCAAGCCATTCCAACCAGGCCAATGCGTTTTGCTAGACTAAACGTCGCATGGTGTGTAAGTACCCAAGCCAGTAAAAAGTCTGTATAAGCGAGTTCGGCACCAACGACGTCGTGGACTGTTTTCACCGTTCGCATATAATCGTCTAAAACAAAACGATGGATTATTTGATACCAATTAATGTCCTTGGTCCACTAGTTCCTCCCCTAATACATTCAAATACTTTATTGTAGCTTGGGTTCGATAGTGGTGTATCTCCGTCGGAACGCTGCCAATACCTGGCATTCCAAAGTGATTACTCTTTTCCGCCGACCCGCGTCTTTGCGTTTGCTACGATGTTCTACCCCCCACGAAGACAACACTTTCGTAGGGGTACAATAGAGACAAAATCTCGAACAGGATGGTGCGCATTGTTCACTTCGTCATGGCTTTGGTGACTCTCGGCGTCACGGTTGGTGCCCCGGTCCGATCGTCCCAGGGTGAGTGCGTGCAACACCGCGAGCAAAACAAAACGTTAACGTGTGTGGATGGTGTATTGCTGGTTGTGAGGCTAGTTGCTCCGATTGCTTGCGTGACTCACTTCGCGCGAACTTCACCCTATATTATTTCTTGATACCTCCGACTTGTTCGTTTGTATGCACCCCTTTACATAGTGGTCTGCTGGCGCAACATTCGCGGGTAGTCTGGGAGAGCTGCGTCCCAACTTGAGGTTCTTGTCGGGGACCACGAACGCCGAACGTTAAGGCTGAGATACTTCTAAAGGTTTGGTCTTAGATGGCCAATGCCAAACAACAAATATGATTGTGGAGGGAACAACCAAACTCCTTCGACACTCTAACGATCATTGAAACACGCTGGTGAACCGGACGTAGCTGCTATTTAAATATATTTCTCAACGCCTACTGATAACAGTGCCCCCCGTCTGCTGCCTGGCATATTCAACGCTGTCATACGCTGTCATAGCCACTCGTTATCCGATGATGTGTTTGGAAATCTGGACTCAGTATCTTTGAATTACCCACTCCGTTTGTCCTGCACCCCAAACATCGTGCCCCTTGCAGCCACGGCTGACAACGCCGAGAAGGGCATCCACGGGAGGCGCGCTTCTTCCTACAAAGAGCCGGTACGAGTTTGAGATTCAAGCCCATCTATGTATATTAGGCATTCACTCTGTAAATGTTCATGTACCAATACCCACGCTGAACCAATCCTAACAATATGTACGTGTGTTTCTCCGCATGGCGCATCGAAAAGGTGCGCGCATATGGTGAAGCGAGATAATGCCTAACTCACACCCAAGGGCGTGGCCACTGTAGGAAGCCGCGTTGTTGTGTTGTCAGGGTTTGTTTGAGTGACACGGTGATCGCATAAATCTCGTTGACGTCAGCAGTGGTGCGTACAACAGCCGTGGTCGGAATGATGTAGCATCGAAAAGTGATGACCATGAGGTCAATTCCCTTTTCGAATGTTTAAAATATGATCGGTCGAACCACATGGACCGATATAAACCATCCCACAGATTATCAACGTCCAGGCGATGGCCCCCTACTGGAAGACATACGTCAAACACAGAGGTTCTTGTTTTAAAGAATTTGGTTGGTTTGTAACATGGTGTCAAAGCGTCAAATACGAGGCGTTCGTAGGTTTACAAAGGTAAACCCGAAGAAGCTAGTCAACTAGAGGTTGACATGTTTGCTAGCCAATGCACAGCGTACCGAAACCAACAATACCTCCGTTATGAACGAACGTTCGATTACTTCTCCGAGCACTCTTCCTGTTTTTTGTGGGTCGTGATTGCTAGTATACAGGAAACGTACTACAATAATCCCGATGCAACAACATGCCGTAAAGCATATGTCCAACACAATATCGTTCGCACAGCAACGACAGACCAAGCGCGAGATCGCTGCTATCTCTTGAACCGATTCATTTTCAAACATAATATAAATCGGCCTTCTTGAGAGTCTAGTCATCAACACGATCGTCAACCGACCCTGCGCACATACCATTGTTCCCTCTGCAGGTGCGGTACTGCAACTTCATCGGCTGCCCCAACGGTTACGCTCCTATCTACGACGCCAAGAATGTAAAGTGCAACAACAACAAGTGCGAGGTGTCCCAGTGCTGCGATCTGTTCTGCAACTCCATCGGCTGCCCCGACGGTTACACACCGATCAAGAACGCCAACAAGGTTGAGTGCTACGACGAGCCGTGCGAGGTGTCCCAGTGCTGCGAAGCGTTCTGCTCGTACCACGCATGCCCCAACAACTTCGTTCCGGTGCCCGGCGCTGCGCACATCCAGTGCCCTGACTCCGGGTGCACCGACTACCTGTGCTGCGAAGACGGTGAGCTTCGCTCGTAGTCCCAGCTGGGGTGGTGTGCTTCATCCAATCAGTGTTTGCATCAAGAAACGCCTTGACCAGTATTATTGTGTCTTATTTGTCTTGTGCGCGCTCTGGAAATGTTGGGTCGTCGTACAGTAGTAAGGTATTCACTCTATAGGTGCAGGTCAGTTGGTCATGCCAAACTGCGACGGATCTGACCGCGCCATTGGTAGGTCTCCACATGCTGCAGCACTGAACTGACATCATGGCCGGACCGCTACGCTATAAAAAAAGGCCATCGTCCATCGTGCTATGGAAACGATTTCGAAACACCACCACGCACTCAACTTCATTAGTGCGGCATACATATATGAAAGCATGGACGTTCGAATGTACAAACGGATCGGATAATGTACCTGGCAAACGTTCGCAGCAGCTCAGGTATACATGTTACGGTGATAGTTGGTCATAACAACTGACTTGGACCTGACAACCGCCGTACTCCCTACCGTTTTTCACTCTACAGGGCGTCACCACTAGTTGGCCTCCGAAGTCGGCAAGGACTGGAAGATGGTATCTTAAGATACACGGCGGCACCCCGAGCGCGATGTGGTCCAACTGTACGACACGAGTTGTGGATACGGTTGTTAAATGAAGTATGCCTAGGAGGAGCATAATGCTTGCAGAAAGTTCTTCAAGCCATTAGTTACGGGCACCACCTCTCAATAGCATTGTGTGGCTCTGGGGATTCATGATAGATGGAGTTCAATCGTGTCCGGCTACAGTAGTATTATGGAACAACTATATCGTATTGCTAAATGTCTACTCCAGACTATTCGATAGTTTCTGCAGATGATTCGGCTTGTTGCCTATCGCTGGCAGCCTGCCGGGCTTCGTTGAACGGCAGCATCTGGTGTTGGCGTTAGTGTCGTCGTGTGTGTAGGTTCGATTGTCGTTCCTAGTTTGGTGACTGTGTTGAATTTGGTTTGGCGTTATGTGGGAGACGCATCCAGCGTTTTGCCGATGGATTGGAATATCAGTCGGGCTTTGGCCATGATTAGGGGTCGGACCGATTCAATTTCAACACACATATAAACATTTCAACCTCATTGAGCCAGCGGCCGAGTGTGGACCTCTTGTAAGGCATGTTCCGATGCTGCCAGAACCAAGCGTGTATGGATTCGACACTTCCCATTGTCAAGACTGCCGTTCACATTAGGACAGGTCCCGGGGTCGTGGCGTTGTGCTTCTTCACGACAACAACAGTGTTTTCCTATTACCTTGGCCTTTACACGAGAAACACAATTACGTTAAAATGTAGCGTAGCGCACGTAGCTATATATGTGTAAACAGCCATGGTATATCTGTCGTTGAGATGGAATAAAGCCGGCAGTGTACCGCTCGTCGAACACTGGAAACGACTATAGACCTGATATTTTCGCCTGTTCTGCTCACGGCTGCTGCTGCAGTTAAACCCATTGGAGATGTGGTAGATGTGTTTTTTTCCAGTGAACCATCGTGACAGTTCATTGTGCTCGCTCGACGGATTATGATGCACACATGGGGACAACAAAGCAATCGAAGTCTTGCGTATAACGGAGTGCGCCGTGTATCACAATGTGTGGGACGAATGATCTACGTTGCTCTATAGTCCAGTTGCAGTTTACGTTGCACCGTTTCAACTTGGCTTCGTCGCAAGACAGAAACGTCCAGGGCAACCACACTTCATTAAATGCATACGAAGTATGTCACCACAACCGAATATCATAGCCCGTATATAATACAAACCTCAGGAAATTGGCGCATTCCTTATCAGCGGCCGACTTTTCACTACGCGCTCTCGCCTACGTCACACTACGCCCTCCCATGTCCATGAGACCCACCACGAGTCAGGCTATAGACATGCTCAGCTCAACACCCTGCATTTATATGCGGATGCATACGTATATATATAACAAATGTGTATATTGTCACGGATAAACGTCAAATAGCGAGCGTGTAGGACAATATTACTCCTGTCAAGTGGAGATATCGCGCCACGTAGATTCCCGATCAGCTGCGGATTTCAGGTGGTTATGATTCAACTCTACCAATGGCTTCTTCTAGCGCAACCATTGTAATGTATAGCTTAGTACCTATACGTACCAGTGGAAGTATCATACACATACACAAGGAAATATACCATACATAGCTTGCAAATGTGATTTTCGACAAAGTTGTACTCCTCGGCCTTCGTATACTTATTTGTTATTTCGTATAATACGTCGTGCCAGGGTATCAAACATGCGTAGTCCAAACCCTTGAATTTCCAAACGAGCACTTGCTAGCCGGCAGCAATACACATTGAAATTTCACTTTCGAGTTTTGAAATAGATTAAAATATTGCGGTCAGGTAAACCATCAAAACAGCTATACGCGTAGTATCCTCCAAAAATTACCAACCATGACACTGCCACAATCAACCATGCCGCCTAAACTTTATATGTAGACCACAATCAACCATGCCCCAAACTTTTATATTCAGATCAAGCCGGCCAATAGAGGACGGAACGTTGGTGAGGAGTCGGTAAATATATTCATAAGAGGGGCTGCATTGCTATTGGTATACTCGAAGTACGTTCGTTTGTCAGGTTTTCAAGGATGATTGATGTGTATCTGTGAATGGTATCGTTGAAATAAGAGCTGCACATTGTCCGGTCGCAAATGGAACAATAAAACAATCGAGGGCGGAGTCTATGATGAGGTGTTTTTGGTTTGAGTGATGCGTCGAAGTAGCCTGGCAGTTGTGCATACCAATATTATTTCTGTGGAGGATGTAAGCTTAATTCAGTGATATGTCCCACAGGCTTAGCGGGCTTGGTTCGGGAGGTGTTGATTGTTTCCGTAGAGCGTTTTTCCTACCGCTACGAGAACATGCGTGTTTCCAATATTTCAACACGACGTCCTCACTAATACCATTGAACAGAACAATATTTCTACGATGTTGACCGATCCATAAAAGCATTTAGCCTACTACTGCAGGACATAGTGTCGAATTGAAAACCTCGTCAAACGCGAAGTACAACACTCACCAAAGTCCATCGATGGCCCGACACAAAACAACCAAAGCGATTTCTACCACCCAGACAAACTCAAGTACAACTGCCCCTACACACAAACAAGTGATTTTTGCCCAGCACTAAAAAATCAATTAAAAGTACGAACACTGCTTTTAACACCGAGGCCAATTCCGGCCACCAGCACAAAAATCAGCTCAATCGATCCCCACACAAAAACAACTCTATTTTGATGCCTCCACCACAACCACGTCATTTCGACTCCCGGCACAAACAACCAAGCCAATTTCGACCTCTACTTGAAAACCGAAATCATATCTATTTCCCAAACTAAAGCTAAGTTAAAAACGACCCAAACACTGCCAAGTCAAAATTCGATCCCCAATCTAAACTTTAAGTCGCTTGCGATGCCTCTACCAAACAAATCAATTCAAGTATGACCCAGACACTAATACCAAGTCATGTTCGACTGCCGCAAGACGCCAAGTTCATTTCAATCCCACACTAAAATCAAGCAAATTTGGATTCCCCGTTTTGAAAGCGAGTCAATCTCGACAACAATAACCAAATCGACGTCAACTCCAACCCTTACTTTAAACCTATGTCATTTTCGATCCCAAACAATGAAAGCAAGTCAATTTCGATCCCCGGTACAATAAACGATATAAATTTCGAACACCCCACTCAAAACAAATCAATTTATACCCCCTACATAAAACTAAGTTAACTTCGACCCCAGAACTGAAATCAAGTCGATTTCGATCCCCTCTCTAAAATGAAACCGAGGTCGATACCCCGACACACAAACCAATTCAATTTCGATTCAAGAATCAAAACCAAGTGCACTTTCGACCCCGACTCAATCATCGAGTGCAAGTCTAATCGCTACAACACTGTGTTTAACCCATTCAGAACTGAAAAAAACATATATTCCACACTATTTTCAAGTAGTTTGTCCCCAAATATGTGGGACCAGTTCCTAACGGGTTAAGGTCGGTATCGACCACCCACACCGAAACCAAGATGCATGCTACGGTAGCCTGCATGCAGGTGCACAGCAGTGTTTCTGCCTTATAAGGGTGGTCACTTGAGGAGCTCTAAACCTCACCCGAAAACTGTTTTGATTTTTTTGTTACGGGGGACCATAGTAAACAGGACCAAATAATGCTACTATTAATACTAGACATAGATAGAATAGGTAAATATATAGGCTTTTGTGTATACCGTAGTTCCTATTTACTACCTGGTAGTATTTACTATGGTCCACGGTACTAAACATTAGAAAAAAAAAAAAAATCCCAGATGAACAATCCCGTGGGCCTTGAGCGTAAAACAGACGAAACATTCGTGCAACATAAGAATGGAATTCCGTCGGTTTTGGGTTAAGGAGGCTTTACTAGGTCGTTCAGAAATCATTTCAGCCAAACAATGTCACTGGGACTACCTCTATCGTTGCATGCGTTCGAACTGATGAGCAGTTCCACCACTCACGCAATAACACAGGGAAGAGATCGCGTCTTTTCCTGGGTTCTGTGTCTGATTTTAGTGCGGATAACTCCTGCGTCTGGTAGTTGGCATGCGTATTGCACCCACACTACGACCGTAGGACCGGCACCTCATCATGGTATGCTTCGTTGTTCGTTTAGAGATGCTTCGTAATCTAGAATATGCTGCACCCGTCATTGGAACGTAGAGGCCCATTCGTTGTAATCCCCAACACATTATAGCGGTAGAAATTTCTTAGATTCTTCTGTTTTAATTAAAAAAAAACGTTTTTATCAAGGTTTGTGTGCATACCAACCCTTTTTTTCCCCCGCTTCCAGAAGCAGAACTTTGGAACCATAACCATATGATCACAATATTGCTTAACAATAAGATGACGTACTCGTCAATAATGCAATGACGTACTCGTGTTTCCATATCGTCGTCAGCAGTAGAACCTTGTTTGATAAACGTTGACAAGCACATTGCTAGATCGCGGAAATGCAAAATACGAGCTCTGTCGTGCATTGGTTGGTTGGGTTGGCGGGGGTTGTCCGCGCGCGGGGGGGGGGGGGGGGCTATGACGTAATATTTTGGGCCTGGCGTCAATCTGCGCCGAATTCGTTCACGTACGTTTTATACAGATCCATCTGTCGCCCTCGATGCGTGGCTGGTTTAAACTTTGGAGTGTGGGTGTTGGGGTCAGGCGAACAAATGAATTGTGGTTCTGTGAAGAATTGGTTTTGTTCTTCTTGGAAGTTCTCAATTTTGGGCAGCTCTAGTCCTAGATGACCTTCTCAGGATTCATAATGTTCCGAACGCCCCTGAACCCATATAACTGCCGCATGTACATTGTGGTACATGCGCATGCGTGCAGGGGTTCAGTTGAAGCTTGCTTCTTATAAAATCGAACCCCAACGTACTGGCTGGCTGAACACTTGGAAATGGCATGGTTGATCGCGTTGAATCCAAGTTGGGGCACGCCAAGTGCATTCCACGCGTTACATCCACCATGCCATTGAGTGCGTCAGTAGTACCGAAGTCGAAACATGTGATGGGTGAATCACTGTTGTAAGTTTCGCCGATATTTACCGCCGAAATAATCAGTGTCATCGGCATGTTGAAGCCGTCGTGGCTGCTCGTACTCCAACGAAAACAATGGTCGATGGCGCGGTTGCAACGTACAGGTCACCCGTGCGAATATTCCGCGCGGCTGGCGGAACGGCGTAGTTTTAAACAACAATTCTAAGGTGTGCTTCAGACTTGAAACGAGTTCAGTCTTTGAGTCCGCTACCTACGATCACGGAGAAACTGCAGATGGCACGTCACTGTGGCACCTTCTTTCGACGCCATGCAAACACAGCTGAACATGAGCACTAACGAAGGCCCGCTACACAGAGAGTGAATATACTGTCATGAAAACTGGTATAAGTGGACCCAGGTTTGGGTGAAAGTATACCTGATACTTTTTATTCTTTAGGTAGACGACACAATTGGAACAATAGGCGGCGCTTTTACTCCGGGGGCGGTCTAGCCGCATTTGTCGGATAGTTTTAGGTATGATCCGAGCAAACTCCTGATACCCGTACACGTAGCGAGCACCGTGGTCCATACCGGACAAATGATATGCCGCTAACGTTTGATCTAATAATTCTGCGTCATGCATTGCTTCTATCCGGCGGAAAAACGCTTGCCAAGTGGGGGTAGCCAAGGGCATTCCGCGCAATACATTATTTCGTTTTGTGTTTTAAGATACCATGCGTCAGTGCTACCAAACTTCAACGACGAATAGGGGGTGGATATATCTTGCAAGTTTCGCCGATATTCACCGTCGAATTGATCAAGGTGCTCGGCTTGTTGAAGACGTCGTGACTGATCTTACTCGACAGGAAAAATTTCGTGAACGCGAAGGAAACGCCTGTGATGATTCGGAACTGCCTACAGAGCCACACCCTGATGCGACTTGGCACAGTTTTCTAGAATTTGATCCAGGGGCAGTTTGACAAAGTGATGAGTGCACGCTCTAATTCGGGTACTAAGAGAGTATATAAAGGCATGCCGGCACGGTCGTTACTGTAGTAATGATGCACAGCACAGCTACAGTAACAAAAAATATGTGATATCGGCATAAGCAGTGGTCAGACAACCACAATGATCCAGCGGTGTGTAACGCGAAAATGGTGTGCCTCATTCGAGCATAGACCGCTGTATTCGAATTTGGTATGGAACGTTCCCTCCGTGGCTGCCAACCCACACTTGGTTAATGTGGTTTTCAAGTATGGTTCGAGCGTCCTTCTCTTGCCCTCAGCGATCACCGTGGCCCGCATCGAACCCATGTTACTCCGCTAAAGTGCAAATACATTGTTCTGCGATTTTTACCCATATCGGGTATAATAACGCCTGCAGCGAGGGGGGGTGCACCTGGAACCCGGCCGAACGCGCCACATAGAAGCACTCTTCATCTTCCCTTTCTCCTTCTGCACCAAAGCTCTTCGTCGGTGAGAACATGTACTGCAGTAGTACTGTTGTACTGTACGATGCATGGCGTTATTACGTTACGTAATGATCGTTTTTACAGGGTATGTGTGCGGTTTGGTGTATGTTGATTGATCTTGGTGTGTTTGTGTGTACCTCTGAGTGTCACTGGTAGGAAAACACGAAACAACACATATATATCGGGTTGAAATACCGCAGCAAGACATCGATAGAGACTCAATATTACCTGCTGTCCTCGTGTGTTGTCGACGAGAGACGAACCTGGTATCGCGCATAATGCAACGTAGCAATAGCAGACATCGTCGAGATACTTCAAGTATAAGTGTCTACAACTCGTGCAATAGCTAAGGAAAGTTCCTCCGAGGTACCGGGTCCTGTCGCACGCTTGTCACCGGCCGACAGTATCTACTTGTATGAGACGTAATTAACAGCAGGATGTTATGTAGGTAGAGCCTCTAATGTAGTACATCACATCGACTGTAACTCTATCGTGATGTTGCATTTATCGATATTTACAACACACGAAATGTGTGTTTTCAATATCGGTAAAACATTTTTTCACGGAAATCGTTAGTCCTACACGACACCTGGACAGGTTGTGCGCGGTAGATTGATACGTCACTGTGCAAAATGCCAAACTCGGCTACTGTCACGCTGGCAGCATTGTATACACATGTTACGACCGTTGTTTGGTTGACCGCTGGCATCCCAGCCAGAATCCCTACCTATACATTCTTCGTTTCATGCTGCCCAAACACACACGATACTCTGACATGAAATTGACCACCCGTGTAGCAATTCTCCCTAGGCTCAAACTGCAGCTCATACCTGCTCCCTCTGCCCAGCCATTGCAACCAGGCCAATACGGTTTGCTAGACGAAACGTCGCATGGTGTAAGTTTCCAAACCGACAAAAAAGTCTGTATAAGCGAGTTCAGCACCAACGACGTCGTGGACTATTTTCACTGTTCGCGTGTAATCGATTAAAATCAAAAGGATTAATTACTTGAAACCAACTCATGCCCTTGGTCCATTAGTTCCACCCCTAATACATTCAAATAGCGTATTGTAGCTTGGGTTTTGATAGAGGTTTATCACTGTATCACCGTCGGAACGCTGCCAATATCTCGCATTCTAAAGCGTGTACCATTGTTCGTTGACCCGTGTCTTTGCTGTTTGCTACGGGGGTCTACCTTCACGAAGACAACACTTTCGTAGGATTACAATCGAGACAAAAGCTCAAACAAGATGGTGCGCATTGTTCACTTCGTCATGGCTTTGGTGACTCTCGGCGTCACGGCTGGTGCCCCTGTCCGATCGTCCCAGGGTGAGTGCGTTTGTATATTCCTGCACAGCGAGCAGAACTAACGTTGATGGGTGTGGATGGTGTATTCCTGGTCGTGGGGCTAGTTGCTCCGATTGCTTGCGTGGCTCATTTTGCGAGATCTTCACCCTACCTTACTTCTTGATACCTCCGATTTGTTCGTTTGTATGCACCCCTTTACACAGCGGTCAATTGGAGCGACATACGCGGGTAGTCTGGGCGAGCTACGTTCGAACTTGTTGGCCTTGTCAGAGAGCACGAACGCCGAAGATTAAGGCTGAGATACTCGTATAGGTTTGGTCTTAGATGGCAAATACCAATCTCAGTACGCACTGTATAAACAACAAATTTGAACGTGGAGGGAACATCCAAACTCCCTCGACACACTAACGGTTACTGAAACACGCTGGTGAATCGTATGTAGCTGCTATTTGAATCTATTTATCATCGCCTCCTGCTAGCAGTGCCCCCCGTCTGCTGCCTGGCATATTCAACGCTGTCATACGCTGTCATAGCCACTCGTTATCCAATAATGTGTTTGGAAACCATGACTCAGTGTTGTCGAATTGCCTACTTCGTTTGTCCTGCACCCCAAACATCGTGCCCCTTGCAGCCACGGCTGATAACGCCGAGAAGGGCATCCACGGGAGGCGCGCTTCTTCCTACAAAGAGCCGGTACGAGTTTGAGATTCAAGCCCATCTATGTATATTAGGCATTCACTCTGTTAATGTTCATGTACCAATACCCACGCTGAACCAATCCTAACAATATGTTCGCGTGTTTCTCCGCATGGTGCATCACAAAGGCGCCCGCATATGGTCAAGCGAAGGAATGGCTATATTACAGCCAAGGGCGTGACCACTGTACGAAGCTGTTTTGTTATGCTGTAGGGTCTTGTTGGAGTGGACGGTGATCAAACAAATCTCTCTGACGCCAAGGGTAGTGCATACAATAGCGGTGGTCGGTTTGATGTAGAATCGTCATTGATGACCGTGAGGTTGTTTCCCTTTTGATTCTTTAAACCATGATTGGTCGAATCACATGAACCGATATTAAGGATCGTACAGATGATCCACATCCAGGCGGTGGCGCACTACTGTAGAAAATACGCCAAACCTAAAACTGTTTGTTTTAATTTAAGTGGGTTGGGTTACAACCTGGTTTCAAAGCGTCAAATATCAGGCGTTCGTAGGTTTACAAAGGTGAACCCGAAGAAGCTAGCCAACCGGAGGTTGCTCCGTTTAATAATTAACGCACAGCGTACCCTACCCAATAATACTTGCGTTCAAAACGAACGTTTGATTACTTTTTCGAGCAGACTGTTTGTTTTTGTGGGTCGTGACTGTTGTTATACAGGGAAACGAACTACAATAAAGCCGATGCAACAAAATTATGTAGAACATACGTCCAGACTATTAACACTCGCAGAGCAACGAGAGAGAAAGCGCCAGATCACTGCTGCCTCTTGAAAAAACTCGGTTGTCAAACATAATATAAATCGGCATTATCGAGAGCCTAGTTATCGACAAGACCGCCAACCGACCCTGCGCACATACCATTGTTCCCTCTCCAGGTGCGGTACTGCAACTTCATCGGCTGTCCCAACGGCTACGCTCCGATCTACGACGCCAAGAATGTGAAGTGCAACAACAACAAGTGCGAGGTGTCCCAGTGCTGCGATTTGTTCTGCAACTCCATCGGCTGCCCCGACGGCTACACTCCGATCAAGAACGCCAACAAGGTCGAGTGCTACGACGAGCCGTGCGAGGTGTCCCAGTGCTGCGAAGCGTTCTGCTCGTACCACGCATGCCCCAACAACTTCGTTCAGGTGGACGGCGCTGCGCACATCCAGTGCCCTGACTCCGGGTGCACCGACTACTTGTGCTGCGAAGACGGTGAGCTTCACTCGTAGTCGGAAAGCGTTTGGTATCCTTGATACCGTATACTTTAAGCAGCATCCCGACCAGTACGATAGTGCGTGATATTTCGCGCGTGATTCAGAGGAGTTTCCTTGTCAGCATGCTTATCAAATGGCCGTCCCAAGCTGCGACGAGTTGTAACGCACTATTGATAGTTCTTGAAATTATGGTGGGAGCTGATATAGCGAAACGAATCAATTCCTCCTCGATGCCATTAATATCGCAAAAACGTATCCAGAGGTTTCTATTTGAATGTATAACATCGATCGGTGAGCGTATGTGTCCGACAAACGCTTGCCGAAGCTGAGAACGATAGGCTGCGGTGGCGATTGAAGGGGGCTCCGGTCGTCGGGATACCGGATCAAAGTGCAAAAGTACAATATTGATGTTCGACACAAAGCAGCATATTTTTAATATGTTAAACATGTACGAAGTATTCCGTTTGTTCACGATCCGTTCACAGCCACCAGCGGATGCCCCGGCGTAGGAAGTAAATATATGTTTGAAAGCACACCCAACTAGGACCTGGGAATCTGTTGTGGACCTGCTGACCATCATACTGCCTACCTTCCGAATACACAGGACGTCACCACCACTAGTCGGCATGTGAAGTGGGCAAGGACTGCGGGAAGAACTCTCAAGATACAAGGCGGTGTCCCGGATACGAACTCGTCCCAACTCCTGTACGAACCGGATTGTGACGACAGGCACGACATCAATCAAGTATACCTGGTGGAACGTAGTGCTTAGCGACAGCCTTCAAGTCCGTGGCTACACCCACCGCCTCTAACGCGCATTGTGCGGTTATGAATTATTATGACAGTAGATGAAGTTCACCCGTGCTTGTGTGTTTTTGATAAAAGACTTGAACACAGGTAGTTTGTTGGTACATGTGCAGAGGTTTGTAGAGAGTTGCGGCGTGTGATTCGGTTCGTTGCCTGTTGCCGGCTCCTTGCCGGCTGCTTCGTTGGACGACAGCTTCATATGTTCGTGTTTCTCTTTGGGGATTCATTGATGGTTTGTTTTTTGTTTTGTAATTGGTTGGATTGTGGTGGGAGACGTGTCCGGTGGGTTTGCTGGCCGGTCGGTTAGTAGGTTGGACTTTCGCTACCAACATGGTTCACTCGGTTTCAATTTCAATACGCTTCAACATCTCAACTTTAATGGGTGATCGGTGGAGTTTCCTACTCCCATAATGCATGTACAGCGACACTGCTGTCACAACCAAGCGTGGGTGTACTCGGCGATTCCCATCGGCGAGACTGTCTTTCACCTCAGTATATGTCCCCTACTCATGGAGACGGCCGACCTTTCCATCCATCGATGCGTTGTGTATCTTCGTGAAAATGACAATATACTACAGTATATCGACCTAGCCCATTACTGCAACCACGAACTGGGCGAGGGACAAACAATGTTTTACAATACAGCACACAACTTTGATACATGTATGTGTCGATGCGGTAGACCGAAGCCAGCAGTGTGCAGCTCTTCGGCGAATGCTTTCGTCTACCAGGCTCAGTTAACCCTGTGTGTTCGACCGCGCCACCGTGACGACCACTGCTGTGTCGAGTCGACGAATTACGATAGACCTAACATAACAATAGCACAAACCCGATTGCACGTTGTTTGTGCCACGGACTGCGCGGCGTATCTCAGGGTGCCGCACGAATGGTCAAAATTGGCCCTCAATCTAGGCATTTTATACGGCCATGTACAGTTTAAATATGTCCTCGTCGAGACAGCAACGTCAAAGGCAGGCCATCTCCAGTATGTGTCAACCAACCATACACCATACGTATGCCTTGAAAAGGCAAGCAACCGTACAACATACCTACGCCTAGAAACAAGGCTAACGTAGACCAGTAAACAACGAATCCATACCGCCCTCTCGTACCAACGTCCCAGTATCAATCGGGGCGCGTACCCACCCCAGTTCAATACCCTGCACATGCGGATACATGCATACGTACCTCGTACAGTTGCAGCATATTATTTCCATCCCATGTATTTGGCAGTTTCGGCCGTATTTTCTCTCTTCTTTCTAGTCGTAACTCAGATCCGGCGTCACAGGGTAGCCCCTTCCCCCCCCCTCCCAGCTGCGGTACTTGCCAGGCAAAGTGATCATGCGATAAGGGTTCAGCACTTTCTTCCCTGGTCGACTCGCGTCGAAATGTTCCTACCCACGCTATGACAGGCGCTTGCGACAGTTTGTGGCAAATGCCCTTAAAAACTAAACAAAAACGACATCTGAACCCCTGACTCCAACAATAGTGAAACTAGCGTTAAACCCCTTGACCACCGGGGAGATAAGCTGCCTTGGCCAAACGTTATACCGGAACACAAGGAAATATGCAGCAAGATTCTGTAAAGTGGCGGCAATTGTCTCATCGTTTACTGCAGGTCCTCGGTCTGCTGCGCAAACTGAGTGGTTTTGAATCGACTTTAGCCACGTACTCGGTATCGCACACCTGGTACATATATTGTGTGCAGTACTTTATAATATAGAGTACCCATACGAATTATATTCATAAACAAAAAACATCAGCTACGTATGCGTGGCATCTAGGATTTCGTCGAAACTCGCATTTGCAAGTTGTGTGTTATACGCTTGAAACAGCAAACAGCCACCGTTTAGACTGAAATAATAACAAAATTTCACGCTTCTTGAGGTCTGCGAAGGATTTTCCAACCACGTGAAACACGTGTTTTTCTCCGAATAAGTACGTAGATATTTAATGTGTATCCCATCCAGAGGGCCACCTTAAAAAACATAATAAAAAAAACAGAAAGAACCGGAATTTTAGGGTTCGTATGCCTCCACTACGCTCTCGTTATGGCCCCGGAGTCATATAAAACCTTCGTATTCCGCCGCCCCGATCACCACCCGCTTATTTTTGTCCATCCCTAGTAGATAATAATGTCGAACCCGAATACATTTGCTGCAATTGGGTTCGTCCAAAAGGCGTGAATGAATACAATCTCCGAACATTACCGACCTCAACCTTGCTGCATCTACAGCCAACCATGCTTCCGACTTTCCATTCGTACGTATTAATAGTAGCCTTATTTATGACCAATTAATCCATGCTCCATGCAACGCCGATCGGCTCCCCTTTTATCGCGTGCGTCGGAGTTGAAAGCCAAGTAATGTCTTGAGTCAGTCTGGATTAAAAAAAAGTGTAAAAGAAACATACGTATAATATGTCTCGGTTTGGTTATATATATAAAGTGTGATACCTGCTATGACATCCTCAGTGGCTTACACATTGCTTTTTTTTTCTCTTTTTTTTGTATCCTCCGGCGGATGGGTCATTGCTGTCTCTGTTAGTGCTCGTGATATATCTAAAGTTGTATTGGGGTTGTTCAACGTGTTGCACTTTTGTTTTTGTATCGAAGTCGGCTGTTTTCGGTGAATATAGCCACGAAAACAATAGGTGTACTACGGCGGCCGTAAAGCAAGTCGTAGATATATACGAGCGGTAACGCTGACGGGAGCCAGCACCGGTTCCCGATAAAACCGAGACGAAGCGCGCGCATTGTTTTATATTGGGCTTTAGCCAAAATCAGGTACACCTGGTCACTTTGGTGCCAAAAACACGTACTACACTAAAACCAAGTACAAATCACACGCTAGGACACCTCTCATTGGCCAGCCTCACATCGTACCTGATTTTGGCATGAAATGGTCAGGTACACCTGGATTTGTCTACTTTGGTTAGCTTTCAACTGATTTTGGCAAATTTTGAACCAATCAGAGGCCATACGTACACTGTCTCCTATACGCCCGACACGAAGACATCACCACACTACGTACATACGACCCGCCACAACGACTACAGAACGTATCATACGCGCGCATACAGCACAATGGACCTGTTGTAATATATTACGTACTGCTGTTTGCTGACACGGTACGGAAAGCGAGTAGTTCAGTCTCAAATGACCTCGATGTTTTGTTCGTATGCTATCAATGTGGCTACGACTATACACATACATATAATACGTACCTGGTACACGAATACGGAAATACACGTCGTAGGAGTGAGTGTGAACACGAAATCAATGAAAGCATACGGCAGATATTGAAACCCGTACTGAAAATAAAATACAACATGTATCAAGAGTTTGGAGGACACACATTCGCTATGAATCATTCTGCTGTTCAGGCGCAAATTCAAAAGTATGTTGATTATTTCTCACAGCCAACAAGTCCTGAAAAACACCGTGCGTGGCGTGCGTTTTGTACTTGGTTTTAGTATACACCTGATTTTGGCTCAAATGGATCAGATATACCTGATTTTGGCAGTTGCCCTTTATATATGTTAGCATCTATTTTTAGGGAAAATCATATAATTACTACTGTAGTTGGTTTTGAAAAAAGGGCAGAACAATTCGAGGTATAATAACTTCGAGATATATTTGTCGTGCCCGTCTTTCGCAAAATCGTGTTATTCACACTCTACCTCACAACGTTACGTAGGGTGCATACAGGATGGTCCCCCTGAACCTTTCCTTGAAATACATACATACGTACATACTCGTATTTCCTGCTACATATAATATAGTGGGTCGTTCGCGGTCTGGACCTACTACGTAAACGCTATCTCATTCATGTTACGTAACTGAAACTAGTACATGTATTTATGCTCAACTCGACGAAACAATATCTGACGGTCCTACACCCACGAGGGGAGAGGTTAATCAAGAGCCCTCGCCAGCCATATTTTTTCTCCCAAGTGCGCCAGCATTGTTTTCGTAATATATGTCGTATCCGCGCAGTTTGTTGTGCATACAGTTTCCAATAAAATGTTGGCCTGTCAAACACGCCTTGCAAAAACGCCATATATATAGACATATAGACATATAGACATACTAGTAGTATAGACATATAGACATATAGACAACTATATGTGTATACCTCATGAACGCAAAAATGTTAGCCTCTTCTCTCCGATCTAAGCGAAACGCTTACATTCACTCCACATCGTTTTTCCAACCAACATCAGACCATAAAAAAGGGCAGCGGTCAAAAACAGGTACACCTGGTCCGTTCGGGGCCAAAAACAGGTACATACTAAAATGAAGTTTAAAACACACCCCACGAACCTGCCATTCCTTGCAACGCAAAGTAGAGTTTTTCATGTTCTTCGTGCTCGCCCGGTGGCTACGAGTAGCTGCTATTAATAATACGAGGAACGAACGCCTGCTGCTGTATTCTCCCTTCTCAGCGTGCGACACCCCTGGTATTCCAAGGCAACCACAATCCCGAAGGGGAGCCTTACATGTCGTATTATTTCGGCGGAGGTGTGCAGGCAGATATGTGCGTCGCTTGAGTGGCGTGTGGTGCGAGGTGCGAAGGGGGGAGGGGGTCTCCGCGTACGTCGGCATTTGTATAGGGGGTATAGGGTGGAACTATGAATGTTTAACAACGACAAAAAAAAGTGAAAGTCAAGCAGAGTAGACAAAATCAGGTATACCTAGGCTTTAAAGAGGCAAAAACAGGTGCAACGAGGTTTAGATCAATGGCAGGGCACGTCGAGTGCGTTTTTGACTTGAGTTTAAGTATATACCTGTTTTTGGCCGCAAACGGACCAGGTATACCTGTTTTTGGCCGCTGCCCTAAAAACAAACTACTGCAGTTGCGCTTGCATCCCGTAAAGTTGTTCCTGTAGTTTGGTATTTTCGGCAGGCCCTAACCCGTGTAGCTATTCGTACACAGGTACTTTGCTGTGCTCGTACTTTACGCAGCACTGGGGGCGGTTAGAAGCTTGCATCGGTCGGTACGCGAATGGATGGCATTATCGTTGAAATCGGCTGGTAAATATCTTCGGTGGCGCGAGCATTTGCCCGTTTTTCAAGCTGGTCAATAGAGGGCGGAACGTTGGTGAGGAGACATAAAGGGGGCAGCATTATTGTTGGTATGCGTTTGTGAAGTATTCAGGTATGATTGACGAGTATATATATATTAAAAATAAATAAAAAACAACAGCTGTGAGCTCGAGGATTTCGTCGAAGCTCATCTTTGCTAGCTGAGTGTAATACTTCGATCGCGCGTACTTATATATATGTGAATGACGATTAAAGTACACGAGCTGGACATTGTCGACGGCAAACGAAATAGAAATAATTGAGGGCGGGGAAGGATGTCGATTGACCCGATCAAATAATTATGCCTAGCATATAGTGTAAACACCTCGTGAGAGCGTGATGTAGAACACTCTATACGAAAAAAACATGTTTTGTACCACACAGAAAACTCAAGTAAAACCTTGCCTACACTAAAAACAAGCTATTCTTGGTCCGTACTCAAACGTCGAGTCATGATTCAAACCATTCTTGAAAACAAAGTCAATTCCGGCCCACAAATCAGCACGATGGATCCTCACAACCAAAACATTTAAAATTCGATTCCCCCAACACCACGTTATTTCGAACACTCTCGCAAAAACCAAGTCAAACTATACCCATACCGAAAACAAGTCAATTTCCTCCCGCGCGCAACAACAAAGTCAATTTCGACCCCCCAAACAAACAACCAAGTCAATTCCGATGTCTACCCTAAGACAAAATCAATTCGATATGCCACACTAAAGCTGAGTCAATTCCAACCCCAACACTATCAAGCCAATTTCGATTTCCATCATAAAACGAGATCACTTTCGACCCCCCGACACAAGAACCAACTAAATTTCGATGCTGCTCTAAACTCATGTCGTTTTCGATCTCAATACTGAAGTCAAATCAATTTCAATCCCCAATCTTAACTAAATTCACTTCCGATGCCCCAATCACGAAAATCAAGTAAATAAAATTTCGATCCAGACACTACTACCTTGTCATTTTTGACTGCCGCAAAACACACGCCAATTCCGATTCTACACCGAAAGCGAGTCAATTTCGATCCCCCATTTAGAAGTCGAGTCAATCTCGACAACCCGAACAAAAACGAATTCAATTTCGATCTTAACTTTAAAATCAAGTCACTGTCGATGCCACGCACTGAAAGCAAGTTAATTTCGACCCCTGGTACAATAAACGAATTCAATTGCGACCCCCCCCACCCAAACCAAATCAGTTTAGACCCCCCATATGAAAACCAAGGTAACTTCGAATCCAGCACTGAAATCAATATAATTTCGATTCCCTCTCTAGAATGAAGTCAGTATCGATAATCCGACACACAAACCACTTCAATTTTGATCCAGGAACAAAAACCAAGTCAAAGTTCGACCCCGACACAATTATCAAGTCCAAGTCCGATTGCTACACTGTTTTCAAATTCAAGTCAAGTTCGATCCTCCACACTGAAATCAAGTCAAGTTCGACCACCCACGCAATAACGCAGGGAAGGTCGCGTCCGTTCCTGGGTTCCTGCGTTTGGTTTTAGTGTGGATAACTCCTGCGTCTGGTATATGGCATGATTGCTGCACCCAGACTATTAATACTACTGCAAGACCGGTCCCTCATTTTTATGTTTCGTAAATCCTTCGGGCGTACTGCTAAATCCAGAGTATTGTCCATCCGTCATTGGAGCGGAGAGGGCCATTGTAATCCCCAGCACATTATACCTGTAGAAATGGTATATATTCTGATTTTTTATTCATGAAGAACGCTTTCATCGAGAATACATATGCTGGACAATCAACAAAACCACGAAGTGAAAACCCCGGCGTACTTCCTTGTAATGAAACGTTTAAACATGAGGTTCCGGGCAAGAAAGGGACAACCTGCACGCTAGCATTAGTATCGTGTGCATCCCAGTGCGAGCATATTTTTTTATTGCCACGTAGGACGCGGGGGATGCCACAAAGCAGTTTCCTCAGGTTTGTGTGTACACCAACCCTTTTTTTCCCGCTTCCAGCGAGGCAGAACTTTGTAACTATATCATCACAATATTGCTTAATAATGCGATGACGTACTCGTGCTTCCAATACTCTTTAGGCAATTCCATATAGTTCTACTGTAGGCAATAGTAGAACCTTCTTGAATATTGGTTGACAAACACATTGCTAGATCGCGAAAATGCAAAATACGAGCTCTGTCGTGGATTCGTTGGTTGGGCTTGTGGGGGTTGTCCGCGGGGTCAGACACGGGCGTATCTGTGACGTAACATTTTGTGCCTGGCGTCAGTCTGCACCGAATTCGTCCACGTGCGTTTGATACAGACCCGTACATGTCGCCCTCGGAGCTTGGCTGGTTTTAACTTTGAATTGTGGGTGTCAGGGTGGGGCGAACATTGTTTTTTGTTTATTTTGTGTAGCAATGGTAATGCTCTTCCTCTTGGAAGTTCTCAGTTTTGGGCAGCTCTACTCGTAGATAGCCTTGTCAGCATTTAAGATGTTTCGAACGTCCCTGAACCATAAACTGCCACAGTGCATTGTAGTGCGTGCGCATGCGTGCAGGGGTTCAGTTAAAAAAATTGAACCCCAACGTACTGGCTGGTTGCAAACTTGGAAACGGGATGATGGTGGATCGCGTTGAGCCCAAGTTGGGGCACGCCAAGTGCATTCCACGCGTTACATCCACCAGGCCGTTCTACTACCAAAGTCGAACAATTTAATGGGTGAATCACTCGTATAAGTTTCACCGATATTTACCGCCGAAATAATATTTCTGCTCAGAATGTTGAAGCCGTCGTGGCTGCTCGTACTCCAAGGAAAAAAACGGCCCATGGCGCGGTTCGAACGTACAGGTCACGCTTGCGAATATTCCGCACGGCTGGCGGAACGGCGTAGTTTCAAACAAAAATCATAAGGTATGGTTCAGAGTTGAAACGAGTTCAGTCTTTGAGTCCGCTACCTTAAATCACGGAAAAACTGCAGACGGAAAATCACTGTGGCACCTTCTTTCGACGCAATGCATACACAGCCGAACGTAAGCACTAACGAAGGCCCGCTACACAGAGAGTGAATATACCGTATTGCCAGCTAGTATAAGTGGACATAGGTTTGGGTGAAAGTATGCCTGGTTCTTTTCCATTCGATAGGTAGACGACACGATTTGAACAATAGGCGGCGCGTTTGCTCCGCGGGTGGTCTACCCTCATTTGTCCGATACTTTCAGGTATGGTCTGAGAAAATTCCTGATACCCGTACGTACACGTAGCGAGCGCTATGGGCCATACCGGACAGATGGTATGCCGCTAAAGTTTGATCTTATGATTCTGCGTCATGCATTGCTTCCCTCCGGCGGAAGAACGCCTGCCAAGTGAGGGTGCACCTGGAACCCGGGGGACGACCGCGCCACCTAGAGTCACTGTTCATCTTCTCCCTCTCCACCAAAGCCCTTCATCGGTGAGAATATGTAGCACAATGCGTAGCGTTTTGGTACGTAGTCTGTTTTACAGGGAGGTAGGGGGGTATGTTGTTGCTTTGTACCGATGTGTGCGTGTGTTAATCTGCGTTTGTGTTGTTTACTATGGGCGTACCTTGGCACCGGGAGAACAATGTATCAACATCGGATAGAAATACTGCGGTAGTACGTCGACAGAAGTCTAATACTATCTTGCTGGCCTGGTGTTGTCAATGATCAATGGACCAGGTTGCCGCAGATAACCCAACCTAGCAAGACACCGTCCGTACGATCGAAGTAAGTTTATATAGCTCGTGTCAATGCGTAGGATAGTTGGGCCGAGGTGCCGGGTGTAGAATTGCACGCTTGGCAGGGTACCAGATAAGGAGCGCCCAACTTGCCATGGTACACATCTATCTGCATCGCGGTCTCGTGATTTGCGAGTTACACAGCACATTCAATATGCGGGGTACAAATATGGCTTAAACAAAGATTTTTCAAGCCAAGTTTCGTTTTTAGAGGATACCCGGTTTGTTGTGCGGCAAATCGTTGTGTTTAATGTGGACTAAGATAAATAGGACTGCGTTTGCACTTGCAGCACTTGAGGCATGTCGTACGGCCGTGTCTTCGTCGGCCGCTGTTTGTCCGACGCAATGTCGACGTACCACCCCCGACAACATACCTAGGCCATAAAACGCCCCTATTTATATGTTCCGTAGCTTAGCCCTCCGTGTTGTCTGGAAACACGCAATACTTGCCGCAGATCGTACGGGAAAACGTCGATACTCTGGCATCTATTTAGGCGCGAGCGAGACATTTCCCGCCAGGCTCAAACGAGAATGTGTACCTGTCCCTTCTTCCCGTCCATCATATCCAGGCCAAGACGATGGCTAGACCATGTCGCGTGGGGTTGATTCCCCACCTGGAGATCCGCCTCCTGTACAAGCGAGCTCGGCTCCATTCAAATCGTACGCATTTGTTACTGTTCGCATAACTCCGTCCGAGTGCTGCCAATGTTTTTGCGCCGTAACGTTTGTTCACTTTTCCGTCGGTCCACTTTCTTGTTTTTGCAACGGCGTCTGACCCCCACGAAGACAACACTTCAAAGAGCATTACTATCAGGATACAAGACTCAAACAAGATGGTGCGATTTGTTCCCTTCGTCATGGCTCTGGTCACTCTCGGCGTCACCGCCGGTGCCCACGTCAGGTCTTCCGAGGGTGAGCGGATCGAGGAGTTGGCGTGTATAGTTGCTCATGATCGGTTTCGATACACGGTATGTTCGATCCGATTTTTCCCATGGCTTCTTTCGGGTGACGAGCATTAGCCTCGTTTGTGTATGGTTAATTATGTTTCCTCGGTATGGTACTCGTTTTCTCCAATGGTGAGCGGATCGAAGAGTTGGCGCGGATAGTTGGTTATTATCGATTTCGAGACGCGGTATGGTTGCTCCGATTGTTCCCATGGCTCCTTTCGTGCGACGAGCATTAGCCTCGTATATCCTGTTCCGCTGCTTCCTGGCATATTCTGCGCTGTCATAGGCCACTTCTTCTCCGATGATGTGTTTTGGAAACCAACACTCATTGTTTTCGAATTCCCTACTCCGTTTGTCCTGCACCCCGAACATTGTGCCCCTTGCAGCCACGGCTGACAACGCCGAGAAGGGCATCCACGGGAGGCGCGCTTCTTCGTACAAAGAGCCGGTAGGATCACGTAATTATTAACTATGTACGTACGCACACATGGGTTCAAGGTGTTTGTCGTTTTGCCTATACCAACACAAGCCCTGCCATGACCATAACAATACATGAACTCGGCATTGCGTATGACGTACCAACAAGGCGTGCGGTTGTCGTCAAGCTAGACACCAGAAAAGAGAGAGAGACCTCTTCACGAGGCTGTTCGGCCATGTGTCTGGTCTTGTTCGGGCAGCACAGCAATCGATTGAATGTTGGTGCCGCCTAGGTTGGTGCGCACACCGGCAGCACATCGCATGGTGTAATGTTCGTCGACGTTGATAGCCATGAAATCAAGGCCCTTTCGAACGTAAACAACATGACTGGTCAAGCCCCTTGAAGCGATATACAACATCCACATCATTTTTCAACGTCCACGCAGTTGTGCACTTCTGTAGAACCTACATGCAAACAAGAACCGTTGGCAGAGTAAGGGCAGAGTCAATGCAAGGTCACAGCATCCTATACGACACGTATAAACAGTTTCGATTGTCAAAGAGAGAAAGCCATGATTGTTATCAAGAGTCTAGTCGTCCACAGGATCACCAACCGATCCTGGGTGTATATATCATTCGCCGCTCTGCAGGTGAGGTACTGCAACTTCATCGGATGCCCCAACGGCTATGCTCCGATCTACGACGCCCAGAACGTGGAATGCAAGAACAACAAGTGCGAGGTGTCCCAGTGCTGCGATTTGTTCTGCAACTCCATCGGCTGCCCCGACGGCTACACTCCGATCAAGAACGCCAACAAGGTGGAGTGCTACGACGAGCCGTGCGAGGTGTCCCAGTGCTGCGAAGCGTTCTGCTCGTACCACGCATGCCCCAACAACTTCGTTCAGGTGGACGGCGCTGCGCACATCCAGTGCCCTGACTCCGGGTGCACCGACTACTTGTGCTGCGAAGACGGTAAGCTTCACTCGTAGCAGAAGAGCGTATATGGTATGTGTGATGCCGTATACCTTAATGAATGTTTCTACCAATCCGAGGGTGCCTTGCATTTTTGTATACGTGATATGAACGCGTTTCTAGCCACCATGCTGTGAATTAATCGCGAGTTTAGTGCTTATCAGTTGGTCTTGCCAAGCTCCGACGAATCTGACCGAGATCTTTGTAGGCCTCCACATGTTATGAATAGTGAGCTAGCATCATGGACACGCGGCCACCCTATCCATAGTCGAGAGTTCTATAACGAGCTTGCTGTAGGTCATGAGTGCAGCTCAAAGTACTGCGTACATTTCAATCTGCACATGTATATATTGGTCGGTAGGCCTTGTTACCTAGCGCACCCCCGCAAAGCTCAGACCAATCGACTACGGTGGAATGTCAATGCTGCTGCGGTTCTTGGAATGGCGTATGAAAACTCACTTACACAATGGTTTATGCTAAACACACAGCAGTGGAAAACTATCAGATGGTTTACCGTGTATGTCCTTCGTTCACGCTCCGTTCACGCCTACAAACCGATCCCTCGAAGTAGAAAGCGCATCAAACTGTTCACAAGCACGCCCAAATAGGATATGGACAACTGTTTTGGACCTGCTAACAACGTTGCCGTCTACCCTTTAACTGCACAGGGCGCCACCACTAGTTGGCTTCTGACGTCGGCATGGACTCACGATGATCGCTCAAGATACAAGGCGGTTCATAGAGTATAAACTCGCCCCAATTCCTGTACGACACAGGTTGTGAAAATAGCCGCCCCATCGAGTATGCCTGGTGGAGAGTATTTCTTGAAGACAGGCGTTTAAGTCTCCGGCCACACGGGCCGCCTCTAACGTGCATTGTGCGGCTCTGAGGTCTGGGTGGATTGCACCCATACCCGACTTCTGTGTGATCTTGAGCAAGATTAGAACACGATTATTTGGTATTTGTACTTGACATGGTTCTGTTGAGCGTTGCTGCATACCAGTATGAATTGTCTCGTTGTCTGCCGCCGGCTCCTTGCCGGTTTGCTGCGCTGGATGACAGCTACATTGCAGGGTTGCATTGACGGTTTGTTCGTTGTTTTGAAATGGATGGGCTTGTGGTAGAAGGCGCGTCCGGGTGGTTCGCTGGTGGGTCGGTTAGCGTGGTTGGGCATTAGCTATCATCACGGGGTCGGTCAGGATCAAATTTCAATGAACGTTCAACAATCCAATTGTCTGGAGAAATCGGTGGAGTTTGATACTCCCGGAAGGCGTGTACAGTATTGCTGCTGCCACCACGACCAAGCGTTGATGGATTCGACGCGCCTGATCGGAGACCCTATCTTTCATAATATCGCGCGTCTCGGCTACTCATGGAGACGACCAATTGTGCCGTCGATCGATATGTTGTGTATCCTGATGACAACAACGAAATAGGTCAGTGACCTAGCCCTTCACGCGGCACTTGCGAACTTCACGAGGAACATACCATGTTTTGCCATGTAGCACACAATCTTGGTATAGCTGTCAATATCATGTACCAAGACCAGAAGAGTGCAGCTCGTCGTAGATTGGTCGCAGTTTACCGAGCGGATGGTTCCGTCTATCAGACTCACTGCATTAAATCCCATAGTAGATGTTTGGTTTTCTCGAGGGCACCACCACGACGCCAACTGTCTTGGCTCGGCGGATGTTCATACACACGTATGAATCGCGTAGACCGCAAAACACATTCTATGTAGTGCGTGGCATGTTCCATTGTGCGGGACGTATGCTCTACGTCTTGCGCCATACCGCCGGTATACTTGTACCGGTATGTGCAGTGTGGCATGCCTTCGTCCAGACAGTAACGTCCAGTGTAGGCGCACTTCAATGCGTGTTCAACGAAGGTACGTCATACTTCGAAGTATATCAAATGTTTGACCTCCGGCCGATGACTCTCGGCGCGCTCTCGCATCGAAGAGGCCCAGCAAGAGTCAGGCCACAGACATGACCAGTTGAATACCAACGTGCACAGATTCCTACATACCAATACATGTTGCAAGGTATTTTGGTTTGGCCTAAGTTCCAGCCGGAACACTGCAGGTAGAGCAAGATCGCTGTAAAAGTAATGCAACCCTCCTCATCCTGTAGTTTCTCGGTCGACTGCGTGACACAGGTGGTGGTGATGAGAGACGTCAGCCTAGCCACGTGCCCAATTTAGATAGATAGATTCTGGACCGTGGCATCAGGCGTCTAGTCACACCCCTTGAAGCACTAAGTAGTCACTTCTCACGCCGAAGCAACAATTATGGTTCCACTCATCTTGAGAGTCCTACGAAAGCAAGATGTGATCAGACGAAAAACACGGCAGCATTCTACGATTTTTTCACAAATTTGTTTCGAACTCACCCGGCTCTCCTATGCATGATAAAGTACAGGGGCGGCCCCCCATGAACGTTTCCTTGAAATATACCTCGCGTGTATCTCGGTCCCTGAATCAGCTGGCACGAGATGATGACTTTAACTGTTTACGATCAGTAAATGGACGCATATTTCGACGAAACACCTTCTGAGCGTCGTACTATATTTAAAGACACGGGCATACGCGAAGACGGTGTGGGAGCGCCTGACGCATGCTACGGCAAAAGTGCACGATGTTGCTTCTGATGGTGGTGGTCCCTTTGGAAGCTCCATTCCTTACCCAAACATGATGTGGTGGAGGAAAACATAATAAGCGATGTGCGATGAAACAAAGCATGGCTTAAGTATACGATAAATAAATATTGCAAAAACAAGAATGACATTCCGATGGTTTATGGATTAAGGATCCCCGTCATGCAGAAAGGGTTTCAGCCAAAAAAAAAAGGCATACCTCTATCGCAGCACGCGTAACCTAGCATGGCCCTCAGGGAAGAGAGTGAAATGTCGGTAGGCATTTGAGCACGGCTGTACGAGTATACTGAAGAAACAACGATCGGCATGTATGTACCTGTGGTAGGAAGCAGGGAAGACAAAGCGATCACTCCGGTTCTCAACGCGTGTATCCCAACGAACTCAGCAAACCAAAACTGGAATACCAACAGCTGCATTCGTGTTCAATGCGATGACGTACTTGAGTTATATTGTTGCTAGGCAACGCTTTGCCATTGTTGGTAGTAAAGGCTGGTTCGAGCAAACTAAAAAACATCGTGACAGGCACTACTGTAATACCACATGCACTTGCCCGTTTTAACGCCTACATGTTTGGCATCGTACTCTGGCTGGAATGAACAGCGGAAGAGGGTAGCATAGCCCCATGTGTTGTAAGGGGCCTAGAGCTGAAGCTATCGGTGAAACCCCGGGTTTTTAACCAACCGCAGGACTTCACAAAGGTCGACAATACCCACAGGCGTTTCAGTAGGAAGGAACTCATTTTTTTCATTTGTTTCTGGACGAACCAGTGGCACTCCAACTCATGTCGGAACATAAAGTTCGCGCAAACCTCCGAAAAACCGACTGCGCAGCACCAATAAAGCAATGTTGAACTACAAACGTATGCCCCATTCTGGAACACTAAGTAATTGCGGGTACAACATCGTTTTGTGAAGATTGGTCTAGAAATTGTGTGCAAGCGTGTTCTAGGAGCCCATGTCAAGCCATTGACTAAATCGATTTTCATTTCGAGGGAAAGTTCGTATATCCTAACCCAAAAACCCAAACAATACGAAACTACTGTAACAAACTGCTAACAAAAAAAACATATTTAGTGACAGGTTGTCAGATATTTTTCATAGATCATGTGTGTCAAATTCCAGGGTTTACATCCGAACGCGGCCTGGACATTGAACGCTGAAGGCATTTGTGGACGTAATCTTGAACCCGCTCGTACTTGAGCCTTGTTATTGCACTTTATCGAACATATGAAAGTATGAGCTCACAAAAGGGGAAATTACGAGCCAGATATACCGTGTGTTGGTTGGGTCTGCAGGGTTTCGGGAGTGGTCAGGCGTGTGCCTGCTGTTTCCCCGACGACACAAACATAGCAGGCACCCGCGAAGCGTGTGTATTGTGGAACACTTCGTGGCTGGCATCAATCTGTTTGTACTGAGGTGTTGGAGTGCACTTGCGTTCGATATTGTTCTCCCTCATTCGCTAAATTATTTAATTATACCCCCCCCATACCACGAACAACCTGCCTAAAACATGTTATTGTATACTCCTCCGTCCTCGAAGCCTGACTTGTTCACGCTTTGGAGTATTGGGGTATGGGTGTTGAGGTCGGGTGAACAGTTTCGGTACGATCCTGAGAAGCAATGCTCCTCCTCTTCGAAGAATCATATTCGGGTACATGCCAGTGGTACACATTACAGCTCTAGGAAAACAAATTTCCATCCATGGCGCTGCTCATCACGCACCCGAACCATGAAATATCGAAGAGTCGAAATTAATGCCACATCTGCATTGTATGGAACGCGGGAAATGCGTGCGGCGGTGGTTCAGTTGAAGATTAGTCTCAAATAAAGCGCAGCGGAAACAGTGTTGACGCGTTTCACAGTTTCTCAACGGCATGATTGCTGCTGGTGTTGAACAATATATAGCGTGGTTGTGGCATGCCAAGCGCATTATGCGCATTGTATTAATATTTTGTTATTGAATGCGTCAGTATTGCCGAAGATTGAACATTGAACCGATATCCGTTTCGCCCATATTCACCGGTAAATTGATTTTCCCGCGCGGCATGTGGAAGCCGTCGTGACTGCACTGCAAGGGGGGGAAACATTGGGTGGTGTGGCTTCAACCTACAACAGATAACGCCTGCAGTTGTCCCGTACTGCTGGCAGAGCGATACACTGGTTCAATGTACAACCCGTCTTTAATACGATGGTTTAGAGCCAGAAAAAGAGTTGTGTTTGTTTCTGGGGCCTACATACGACCACAAAGAAAACTCCGGACGGCCCACGAATGAATGTGGCTTGTCCTTTCGTTGTGATACCTATCTCAACTACAGCAAGCAATAAACAAAAGGTCCACTGCACGGCAAGTATTTTTTTAACTATAACTGAAGCCTCGATGCAGGGGGGGGGGGAATGCGCGCGAAAACGCTGTGGCTGGTACTTTATTCGAATGTAAACGACTCGATATGAATACTATGCGTTTGCTCCGCGGCTGCTGCAAACCCACAGTTGACCACTGTTCCAGGCTATGGTCCCGAGCGTCCTCCTATTGCCCGTAGCGGCCGCCGTGGCCCACATCGGACAAAATGTTACCCCGCTAAAGTACCAAATAGTTTTTTCCGTGCCTTTTTATTTCTTCTATCCGGTGGAATAACGCCTGCCAAGCGGCGGTGCGGCTGGAGCCCGGACGACCGTGCCACTTGCAAACACTCTTCATCTTCTCGTTCTGCACCAGACCTCTTCCTCGGTGAGAATACGCACTGTAGTAGTACTGTAGCAGTGCAGTACTGTAGCAGTGCAATGGGTAGCGTTCTGGTACGTAATAGTCGTGATCAAAAGGTGGTTGAAGGAATCTGATATTGCTTGATATCGGTGTCTACGTGTGTACCTCCGTGTGTATCACTGGCAAGCGTTTGCTGACACTGATTATCACCTAATATCAATAGCGTTCAGGAAGCACCTAATAGGGGCAAACGGTTAAAGCTACCTGCGGCCATGGTTTTTTTGCGCGAAAGACGGACCGGCTAGAAGTGGACAACGCAATCTAGCAGACGCAGACACCATCGTCGTTCAAATAGGTGTATATGGCTCTCGCAAAGGCTTATGGGAAGTCCCGTCCAGCTACGGGTTGCAGGTGCACGTTTGGCGTCGAGTGGCAATACCTCCTACACGATGCGATATATTATCTCGCAGGTCGTCGGATAGTTTGTGCCTCAAATGTCATGCAACAACATATATCTCCACGGTCGTTTCGTGTTTTCCAACCTATACGCCACACGCAATACGTGGATAACGGGAACCGGCGAAGCAAAATGCTGCGCCAAATTTCGTTCTCCCACTTCGATGCCTGGTCTGTTGTATACTTAGTACTGTAGTAGATCGATATCTGGGCTGTTGTACAGTATATCTATCCATATGTCACTGTTGGCAATGCAACGTTCCACTAATATCACAATGACATCATTTTACGCATATGATTATTCCGTTGTTTTGTCGGCCGCCGTTTGTTCGGCGCAATTAATTGCCGCTACTATTCCCGTCCCGAGTCCCTGCTGCTCTAAATGTTCGGTAGTTCGGACAACCTCCGTGCTGTTTGAAAACACACACGTCCGTTACCGTAGATCGTATGCAGGGTCAAACGTTTGTAATACACCACGTGATTAGCCAACCGCGTGGGAATCCCCCGTCAGACCCAAGCGACCACGTGTACCCGCCTATTACATCCCGGCGATCGCCAGCAGGCCAAGATGATGGATAAACGATGTCCTATGGCGCGAACCTTTCCCGTCTCGAGGTACTCTTCGTAAACAAGCGAGCTGAGAGGCCTACATACCGTCGTAGGCAATTTCGACTGCCTCTATATCTCCGTCCGAGCGCCAAAAGTGTGTTTGCGTTTTTTAACGTTTGTTCCGTTTTCCGTCGGTCTATTTGCTCCCTTTCGCCACGTTGTTCTGCCTCCACGAAGACAAGACTTTAAGTAAGGTTACTATCAGGATACAAGACTCAAACAGGATGGTGCGATTTGTACCCTTTGTCATGGCGTTGGTGACTCTCGGCGTAACAGCTGGTGCCAATGTCCCGTCGTCCAAGGGTGAGTGGGAGTTCATGGTATGTCTGTATTACCCCAAGCGGAAAAGAGAGTTGGCGTGTGCAGTTTGTTACCACCCGTTACGGTGCACGCCGTTTTCGCCCCAAGTGTTCCCCGAGAGCCGTTTCGGGTGACACACTTGAGTCTCTTGTATCTCCACACGTGGATCGTATATGGGGTCCGTGTCTTATAGTGCGGTTGCCGTGGCGTAAGCGGGCCGTGCGGACGACAAGCTATGTCCTCGCTTTTGCGTGTGTTGTCACGAAGGACAAACGCGAATATGTTTCGCTGATAAGCTATCCGGGAATTGGAATCGTCGGACCTGGTGCTTTGAAAAAACAAGTTGTCTTAGGTATGGAATGCCGATCGTTGCAGACACTGCATGTATCTATATAACCCAGCATGGCGTGGCGGAAACAAACAAACGCCCTCGACATACAAATGCCCATCATTGGAACACCCTGGTAAGCTGAATGTTTCTCGCCATCATTGGGCCTATTTCTCAGGGCCTACCACATGCATATCACCCTGGCTGCCTAGTTAAAGGCTGGCATGTCCGTTCGTCCTCGGACGATCACCGTGGACACCAGGGTTTAACCGTTCCGCGTTCCCTACCGTATGCAATATTTTCGTCGTGCCCCTGGCAGCCACCGCGAACAACGCCGAGCACGGCATCCACGGGAGGCGCGCTACTTCGTACAAGCAGCCGGTATGAGTTCATATTCCAAGCGCGTGTACGAATGATACGGGTCCACGTTTGTTGATGTACATGTCTAACAGCACGAACCTTGACCCGACAATAAGAATACATGCACTTTCCATTCCGCGCGACGTGTCCATACGTCGTTAATAGAGGGACCGCTTTGTATCTATACGAATGCATAAACGATCTTCAAAAATCCCCCCAGGGTGGGAAATGGTTAGTACGAGAGACTAAGGGTGCGCCCTCTGCACGATGATGCCCCGTGATTATCTGCCGGGGATTGTTTCATCAAAAATATCAGTTAACCCCCCTGTATTGTCAATATTGCGGCGTTCAACAGCGGTGCACGGTACAATGTAGCTTTGGTTACCATTATAAAAGGAGTCAATGCCCCGTTGACTACCAGGTATAAAGGACATGTTTGGCCAAGCCACCTGAACCGGTACACACTTCATCACCAAATATTACCGTCCAGGCGATTAAAACGCTCATCATGTGGAACATGAATCGAACATAAAGCCATCCATTGAAACACGATGGAGCCAGCGCGAGGTCATTGCCTCCGAAACACAAAATTACACAGACTCGATTGTCAATCGGAAACAATCGGCATTGTCGAGAGTCCAGTCATCCACAAGGTCTGCGCATAAACCATTCGCCCCTCTGCAGGTGCTGTACTGCAACTTCATCGGCTGCCCCAACGGATACGCTCCGATCTACGACGCCCAGAACGTAGCGTGCAACAACGGCAAGTGCGAGGTGTCCCAGTGCTGCGATTTGTTCTGCAACTCCATCGGCTGCCCCGACGGCTATACTCCGATCAAGAACGCCAACAAGGTTGAGTGCTACGACGAGCCGTGCGAGGTGTCCCAGTGCTGCGAAGCGTTCTGCTCGTACCACGCATGCCCCAACAACTTTGTTCAGGTGGATGGCGCTGCACACATCCAGTGCCCTTCCTCCGGGTGCACCGACTACCTATGCTGCGAAGACGGTGAGCTTCACTCGTAGTCGTACGTAGAGCGTTTGGTCTGGTTGATGCCGTATGCCTCAAGGAATGTTCCGACCAGTAGGGGAGTGCATTGTATTTGTGCACGTGATGTGGAGATATTTTTCACGCCATTATGTTATAAAACATTCACGGTGTTAGTGGTTATCAGTTGTTCGTGGCAAGCTCCGAGAAGTCTGACCGAACTCTTGGCAGGCCTCTACATGCTGTTCTTCGTGAGCTAACATCATGGACGCGCGGGGGAGTCGCTCTCACGCCGGCCATATTCGAGCGTTCTATGATGAACTTGCCAAAACAATAACTCGCTGATAGCCATGAGTGCAACTCAAAGTAATGCGCAGCTTCCAGTTTGCGCATGCATTAATCGGTCGGCAAGTATATTCACTACAAGGTAGCACATCCTTAGCAGAGCGCGGATCCACGGACTACGGTGATAGCTGAATGCGGCTGCGATTCTCGGGATGGCGGATAAAAGCTCACCCATACAATGCGTAAACCTCAACACAAAGTGTAAAAATATCAGATGGTGTATCATGTGTGTCCTTCGTTCTCGCTCCGTTCGCGGCCACACACGGATGCCTCGGCGTAGTAAGTGCACCAAGGCGTTTGAAAGCACACTGAAATGGGATATGGGAGACTGTTTTGGACCTGCTGACCACCATACCGCCCACCCTTTGACTGCACAGGACGCCACCACTAATTTGCTTTTCGAGATGGCATGGACTCCACGATGACCTCGCAAGATACAAGGCGGCATCTGGAGTATGAACTCGACTTGACTCCTGTACGATCTGATTTATGAAATCAGCCGTGTCGTCCAGTATACCTGGTGGAGAGTAGTGTTTGAAGACAGACGCTTAAGTCTCCGGCTACACGCCCCGCCTCCAACGAGCATTGTGCGGCTGTGAGGACTTGATGGATGTTGCCCATGCCAGAGTCGTGTGTGATTTTGAACAAGAGTCAACACAATTATTTTGTATTGGTACATGCATAGACTTGTCGAGAGAGGCTGCTGCACATTAATTTGTTGGTTGTCTATTGCGGGCCCCTTTCCGATTGCTTCGCTGGACGACAGCAGCATTCAGGGTTGCATGGATGGTGTGTTCGTTATTTTGAAATTGATGGGCTTGTGGTAGAAACCTCGTCCGGGTGGTTTGCTGGAAGGTCGGTTAGCCGGTTGGGCAGCGGCTATCATCATGGGTCGGCCGGGATCAAAGTTCAATACACGTTCACCAATTCAACTTTCTTGAGCCATCAGTGGAGTTTGATACTCCCGGAAGGCATGCACAGTACCGCTGCTGCCACTCCAACCAAGCGTGAATGGATTCAACGCGTCTCATCAAAGACACTGTCTTTCATGACATGACACGTCCCGATCACTCATGGAGACGACCAATTATGCCGTCGATAGAAACGTTGTGTATCCTAATGTATTCTGTCTCCCTACCGTGGATCATTTAAAGTAAGTATTGGATTGGATGAGGCCTCCTGCGCCGGCAGGGGGCCTCGCCTGGTATGTCTCCCCCGCGCTGAGTGGACGCTTGGCTGGCGTATACTCAGCGCGTGGTTAGTACCTGTAAATGATCTGGGTACAAAAACAAAAAGAAAATAAATAAATAAATAAAACAAAACAAAACGATCGTTGTTCGGCTGCAGTTCCAGCAACACATTATGAGGTAACGAGAATCTGGAGGAACTCGAAGGGCTCATATGACTGGTGTGACGTTAAGCGCCCTTTGCCCTGCCTCCGATCTCGCGACCACGACCACAACCATGACCGTCGGGCCCGGTGACCACACTCGCCTCAGGGATGTGGGGACCCCCCCCCCCCCCCCGGCTTTCGGACGCGACTTTGCCGAGACGTCGGCCCATCCTCATGTATTGACGCGACTTTGCCGAGACGTCGGCCTATCTTCATGTATTGATCCTGTATGAGCGTTTATTTGGACGCACACAGTCACCGCCAAACACTAACGCAACTAGGTAACCTCAACAAATGTTTTTGTACATGTTCAGACACAAACGCAACTCGTTATCCACAATTTCTGTTTATCGTCGTAACATTTTCGTAGATATTCCCGGAGTTGCGTTGCCGCTGTCTGTGCAATCGTCAAGTTTTCTCGACGACCCGCCTGGATACAGCATCGCTTCGACGCTTGCTAGAACCATAATTTATTTTTGTACTGGAGGTGGTATATGTTTGACTCCGCGTTGAACGGATTACTTCACCGCTGTGTACATGCAGTTTCGCGGGTTCGTCGCACCGCTATAAATCGCTAATCACGGGGTATTGGTAGATGTTTTCGTCTGAATGGTCTCTTAAATATCGCACCGCTCTGAGAGATCGCGATTTATCGTATGATCGCAAATATGTATATATGTATACATATATACAAATAAAGTTACACTTACATTATTTCTTCCGTATTGGATTGTGACTACTCTTCAGCCTTTCACCCCTCCTTTGCGACCTTCTTCAGGACCTTTGTTTGCTTGTTTGTTTTCGTTTGTTTGTTTGTGTTTGTTTGTTTGTTTGTTTTGTTTTGTTTTTTGTTTACGGCTGCATCGATTACTGCTGTTGGTTTGTCTGGCCATTTTCGTTTAAGTTTTGAGTACAGTGACGCGCACACTTGCCCCTTTTGCGATATTTCAACGAGCCTCATGGTACATTTCGTTGTTATATATATCACGCAGAACGAGGGCAGCAGATGTCCTCCCGAGGGCGCTGCATCCGTCTGCAGGGTCACAACGGCCCGGGATTTCGTGCGATTTGCGTTTTGTTGCGCAGGTCAAAACGTCGCGCAGTTGATCCCTGACGTAGAAGTGATATATATATATATATATCTGAATCCGGGCACGTCGTAACCAAGCGTTGGCGGCGACGGAGGGAACCCTGAGCAAGTGAGAACATATTGAGCAGCCGACGGGTTTGGCGCTGTGGTCCTCGTCATCTCGGCAGGATGCCGAGGTTCGGAAGTAGCTACTCCGGACGGTGTCTTCAACTCCCTCTGTTTTCGAGATCATGAAAATTGGAAGCTGGGAGATAAAGTCGGCGGCCATGTTCTACATCAGGGCGACGTCTAGTGGGGCAGTGCGCGGTATAGTAAGAGATAAGCCATCAGAGCTACCATTACGACGACACCAGCTGCCACTGTCGCTTGAGTTCAAGAATGATTCCGCACCTCGTGCTGAAAATACTTGATCCGATGTTAAGGAAGTATGGGTGAGACAACTCTGCACCTGATCAGTGGTCAACTACAGACCTACAGAGACAAGGCAACGTAACAATTAAGTATGGGCGGGACCACGGGCCGGCGCAGGAGGCCTCATCCAATCCAATACTTACTTTAAATGATCCACGGTAGGGAGACAGAATACATTAGTAAAATGGCGATCGCATCAGAGGGTCCAAAATAATGGAACCACGGATTCGATCAGAATGTCTCAGGATGAGTATCCCAGAGAGGTCAGTTCTCTTTTTCGCTCCCGAAACCTCGTGAGCAGAGTTGGTCACGAAATTCTTGAGACCATCCCACCCACCCAGCAGTAGTATTAATTTAG
>MEHQ01001837.1:40631-58235 GCA_008828725.1 Saccharina japonica | reverse complement strand
ATGCGTTTGCCACACTCACATGACATTTCCCTACCATCCACAGCGTTTTTATTTTCTTCATATGTTTAGCGGGTGAACAACAGCGATCAAAAGTGGGATGTGAGCAGATCCCCATTTTTGTTATGCATACGCGAGAGTATCCCCCCTTCCATCTACTATGTTTGGAAAAGTCCCCCTTTTGCCGTAACGTCCCCCTTGTTGTCACCTTGCGGAGAGATATCCCCCTTTCTGTGTCAAAAAGACCACGGGTAAGCTGTGTCAAAAATACCACGGGTAAGCGACCACTCCATGTTCTGGTTGTTGTGGCACGCCCAACAGACGACGTAAAAACATCGAAAATACCAACGGCCCATACCCAGGCAAACGTGGTCAGCATATCAGCATACGTGATGTACGTATATATCACAAATGATTCCGTGAGTACTGCCTGCATACTACCTAGTATATTTGAGAGCAGGTCCTGTGACACGCCCACCTGGTTCAGAATCAATTGTGGTGCCTAGGTGTGGCCCTGCAAATTTTTGCATAACATTGGTTGGCGCCCTGTGCCCTGTGGTCCCCAAAAATCATCAACATACGTATATACAAGTATACGTAATTAAATATGTACGTACGAAAGGATAGTAGCACTCCTGCTCTGGTACTGCTTGCTGCTGTACGTATATATAGTAGTGCCGCCACCCGAAGCAATTGTCTCGTCCAGGGTTTCTTGTATCGTTCCGCGAGGTATATCGCGGTAAGGTATGGTTTCAGGGGCGTACGTACCCATTGTGGCGCCTAGACGGAGAGGCAGAAGTTTTTGGTGTACCCCAGGCATTGGTAGTGGGGGTGTGAGAAGGGAGGAGTGCCGCGGGGGCGGTCCGGAAGCCTCGTTGAGCTGTTCGGCTTCAACCTTGTTCTGATGGTTTCACGGTATATTATTTACGCCTCTGGAGTAGTACGCCGTATAATAATGATGCGCTTGGGCTACACAGTTGGCATTTGGTGTTCGACGGACCACCCTCTTTAACGAGAACGGGCTCTCTGCCGAGGACACCGGTGACGTAGCCGAACACAGCTTAGCGGAATAGTGTCAGGACACTTACGCGTATGCGTAGATATGAGTAGGGAGACGCGTCTATTGATTGTCGGGTTTCTCGACGCCGGCTGTTGCGACAAATACCTACGTATTAACAAGCTTAGGGAAGGCCGGATGGGGAGATCCGGAGCAAGGGCGCTCCCGTATGGGTATGCAGCGATAATGCGAGCAGAGAGCAGAGGGCTTTTCTTGGGAGGCTCGTTTCTTTCTGAGGATGTTTTTGTGCCGTATGTATATAGTTAAAGTGTTATCATCCTCGACAAAACATATATAATAACACAACAGAGTGGCGGCTGATATGAGATCGCAAAACCACTGTTCAGGATATGTAGAATATGTGACCGGACGCCAGTCCAGAAGGAGCGCAGGATTAGCGTACATGAGTTGGCTAGCCGGGATATGAATATATGCCTTTCCGATGCGTAGCTCCGGCGTTGTCACTCCCTGGCTATGAATCTTCTCTCTACAACGACTCCTTCTTAATACACCCCCGGACCCCCGATTTGGATTTCGGACTGCTTGTTTTTTTTCTGCTGGATAACCTTCTTAAACCCAGCCCGCGCTTCTCCCTTGGAAAATTGTCAAATAAACACGTGGACGATTATGAAATGGATGAGAAATAGAGAAATGTGAGGAAGGCGCCAAGTGTGATTGAATTGATTCTATGCGGTGAGAGTGAGCGCCACTTAAATTCAAGGTTCTGGTACTGTACGTTGTCTTTATCTCACTGTTATCTACAAGCATTTGCGTTGGTGTCTCGATTTAAACAACGGCAAGGAGTTCCCCGCAACGGGCAACGGCGCCAGTAGCGTGATCCTTACCGCGGTACACACTGCTGAGCGCTCAAGCTGGTCGTAGAATGTTGATAACAACACCACTCAAATTTTGTCGGTTGCTTCAGTTGGTTACGCCTATCTGGGGACAACTATTTGAAAATAAAGAGCTATATCATACAGCGCAAGTACGTGCGGACACCACTATCAGCGCCTTGTGCGGCTGGAATCGTAATTCGGTAGCAGTATCTAGTAGTAGTAGTAGTAGTGGTGGCTCTTAAGTAGGGGTCGTTACTAAACTGCTTATTTTGGGCACACACCCCTTTTCCATTRRGCGTTGTGTGTCGCGTTAATTAGGTATAACCACACCGCGCAAGGCAAGCACTGCTTCAGGTGCTGGTTGATAGCCCTGCGGTCTATTTTAGGTGCCATTATAGGTGATATTGGCTCCTCTCTTGCATCTCACACCGGATACGTAGCCTCGGGATTGCGTTTAATAGTAGAGTCACCGTATCGCGCCTGCAGACGCAGGAGAGGAACAGGAGATTGTTTGCCTAACTTCTTTGTTCTTGGTTTTACGCGATGAGTATTGCAGCAGCAGCAGCAGCAGCAAGGTTTCTTTCTGAAACGCAAGGCTCTGCCTCGAGATTGCGTAGACCTGGTGGTAGGATATATTATATGACGTAGCATGAAAGTGCGTTCGTAATCCGTGTTTATTTTTCAGCAACAGCAGCAGTAGCAGTAGCAGCAGCAGCAGCAGCAGCAGCGAGGAGGCGTTCCTTTCTGAAACGGCCGGCCCGAGGTGGGAAAGGAAGCTGGTGACAAAAAAATTTTTTTTTTTTGAAAATTCCGTCGGAGCGGATTAGCCCCTCTCCCTCTATCTTGATGTTACCCCGTGGCTCTTCCTCTCCGTGAACGATTGCTCACAACACTGGGCATCGAAGGCAGCAAACAGCAACAGGGAGGGGTGCTTTGTTCGGATTATGCTGCCTGTGTTTATATTATCAGGATTGCGGCATCCTGCACCCACCCTACCTGGCAGCAAATGTGCTGGGAAACGGGTCTTTGCGGGCGCGTCAAGGCTTCTTTTTTTTACCGTAATATACTAGTTTTAGTATAGGGGGCGGTCATTCAGAAGGGGTCTAACCGCGGCCTCCTACATTATGGTGGCGTTTTTGTCTGGGGGTTGCGTCTATGAAAAATCGAGCGCTGTGATTGGCTGGCTCTCCGGCTTGTTCGAATGGGGGAAAAGGGAGCGAAGCTTGTCGACTGCAGTACTCGTAGTAGTATCTACTGCTGTAGCTGTTTTTTTTTTTTCAAGCACACATATGAATCGTGCAACCCTGCCTGCTTTATGTCGGATTGACTTTGAGCGCGAACGTGATGATGAGGATGACGATGATGATGCTCTCGTTTTTTGTGTCTATTCGAGGGTAAACAATAGTAAAATGCCCACCCGGAAGTATTCGTAGCTTCTATACGCATACCGAGGCAGGGCACTTTTTGAGGCAAGCCAAAGTGGCAGACTTTTCCCCGCTTTTTTTTTTTTATACCAGTACGATAGGTGTTCCCAAAGTGGGCGTTATTCGGTTTTTACACGAAGGAAGGCGTGTGATAGCGGTTCCATTTTTTTTTATAATACATATAATAGAAACGATATTTTGAAAAAAATGATGTGTTGCATTCCACCCTTTGATCGTGTCAATGGGACGGCAGCTACGAGTACACTATGATGTTGGTATATGCCAAAGAGTTTTATAAAGGAGAAAAACAAGTAAATTGATGAGGACGATCTTAGCGCCGCGCCCCCCCAACTTTTCATTTATGTGTCGTTTTCGAGTGCCATAGAGTGCCATAGAGTGCGTAGAAAAGACGCACACCAGGTGTAGCTGTGGCATGGTGCCTATAAGGGGGGGGGGCTTGGTGCCCGTGGCGAAAGAGGATTGAGTGCATGCCTAAGGTTTTAAGCGCTGGTGTGGGATGTGAATTAACTGCTGTGGCGAATATTACAAAGATAGTTTTTTAATTTGATCAGACGGACCGAAAGAAAGGGGTTTAATTGTCCAAGAAAAAGTTAGTTGACACTTACTATTAATAGTAGCACTTGGGAATCCATTAATTTATACTACTACTAATAACAAATAAAACAATCATCGTATATAGTAGTACAACAACAGCAGTGTTAGCAGTGGATTCGTCTCAGTAGTGTTAGCAGTGGATTCGTTCAACTCGAGCATTTAACTCTCGAGCATTAAACCCCTTAAAAACAGCGGATTCGTCTGAGTGGATTCAGCGCGAGCATATATACAATAATCCCTTAAAACTGCACCACAAACGTTTTTGGGGAAAACACTTGAAAATAGAGTGGGTTCCTGTTTGCAGTATATAGAACTGCACCCACCCACGTTTTTCGGGGACAAACTACTTGAACATAGAATGGGTTCATTTTTGTAGTGTACCAGGTATGTAGTATATATGTAAGTGCATCAACCCAGCTTTTTTGGGGACAAACTACTTGGAATTAGAGTGGGTTCATTTAGCAGTATATAGAAGTGCACCCACGTTTTTCGGGACAAACTACTTGAAAATAGACTGGGTTCATTTTCGCAGTATATAAGAGTGCACCCACGTTTTGGGAGAACTGGAAGTACTTGGAAATAGAGTGGGTTCATTTTCGCAGTATATAAAAATGCACCCACGTTTTTGGGGACAAAACTACTTGGAAATAGAGTTGGCTAATTTTTGCAGTATATAAAAATGCACCCACGTTTTCGGGGACAAACTAGTTGGAACTAGAGTAGGTCTATTTTTGCGGTATATAAGAGTGCACCCACGTTTTTGGGGACAAACTACTTGAAAATAGAGTAGGTTAATTTTTGCAGTATATAAGAGTGCACCCACGTTTTCGGGGACAAACTACTTGGAACTAGAGTAGGTCTATTTTTGCGGTATATAAGAGTGCACCCACGTTTTTGGGGACAAACTACTTGAAAATAGAGTAGGTTCATTTTTGCAGTATATAAGAGTGCACCCACGTTTTCGGGGACAAACTACTTGGAACTAGAGTAGGTCTATTTTTGCGGTATATAAGAGTGCACCCACGTTTTTGGGGACAAACTACTTGAAAATAGAGTAGGTTCATTTTTGCAGTATATAGAAGCGCATCCACTCATGTTTTTGGGCGGAAAATTACTTGGAATTAGAGTGGGTTCATTTTCGCAGTATGTAGAAGTGCACCTTCGTTTTTTTCTTCTTGGAATTCGAGCGGGATTTTTTGTGCCACGGTAAAGCGGTAAGCAATACGTAAGTAAGCAAGGGCGCCCGAAAAAACACATCCATGACCAGCACTCTCTTTTTCTCAGATTCGGCCCTCCGGAAGGGGGGGGGGGGGCGCGTACTCATTTGTTGCTTGCCTAAAGCCATTTGACCATTGACCACGCATCCCTTTCGAGATGCGGAGCGCAGTTTCTACTCCTTATAGACACCTCCAACAGTTGGACGTTCCTCGCGTTGTTTCCATATATTACACAGGGTCAGCCACACTATAGTATCAATAGATATAACGCTGAGTAGGGGATGGTTTATACTCATCCCCTCCCACACGAACGCCTCGCGACATCTGTGGAACCCGATCGCGCACACTTTCTCTTTCAGCCGTTTTGGAAATTGGGTGCTCGGACCCGTGTGCAGTATAGGCTTGGTTTTGTGTGCATGCCTGAGCGGGCAGTGCACCCCCAGTTTTTTTTGTTTTTAATTATTTGTTTCGATGGAAAAAAAGCTTGTATGGCGTTATGTTGACAATATACATGTTCTTCGACCGTCCAGGAAGAGAAGGAGCCGGGGAGCGTGTACTCATTTGTTGCCTGCCTTAGTCGTTTGACGATTGAACACGCATCCCTTTCGAGATAGAGAGGGCCGTTCCAATACTCCTATTACTAATATACCAATAGAGACGCCTCCGACAGTGTCAGCGGGGGGGGATACTCACATGTTCATACATGACCGCAGTCGTATCACCATAGACCCTGAGGATTGGGAAGTGTTGGATTTGAAACAAAAGAGCAAAACTCCCTGCCACTGTTTGACGAGTGGGGCCCTCGACGACACAAAGAAAAATCCTACTAATATGTACCCACCTGCCCGAAGATATCTTGACGCTTTCGACATTCATTCGTAGGAATACTCTCAAGTAAGTGGTCCTTGTAATGTACGGACACAGACAGCTTCACTTTTTTCACCGTTCACAAAAAAACACACGAAAATAAATACGAAAATACCAACAGCAAACCACAAACAAACGTCGTATACACCCAGAAAACAAGAGCTACGTACGCACATAAGCTATGTACGAGAGGTGAACCATATACTATCAGGTCGGGCGGCGCATCTCTCTATATATGCGAACACAACATAACAACATTGCCGTAACCTATTAGTATGACTGACGAAAAATACGGACAAAACACGGGAAGACTGACAAAAAATACGGACAAAACATAAAAAAAACGTACTACTCTAGTAGTAGCGTGCACTTAAACACAGCTACCGCCATAAAACTTAACTTAAACCTACCCAGCCGCGTTTGCCAATTTCTTATAAAGCTACGAATACCGCCATATTATATAGGCTAATACTTTCTAAATCTACCGAGCGTTTCGCCGAACAATTCTTCCAGGTTTCGTATTTTCTACGAGCAGCATGTTTGAACAGCTTCGACCTGAAGAAAATTGAGCTTGCGCGAGCTTAACCCATTCATAACTGCAAAACTTATCCCACACTAATTCCAAGTAGTTTGTACCCAAAAACGGGGGACCATTTCTTAAGGGCTCAAGAGGGAACGACCACACTGACTGCTGTGCGGTGCTGCCTTCTATACTTGTGATAACTATACTGAACTACACGAAAATGTCCCCACTCTGCGCTCTACTGCTGTTAGATAAGGTCCACCCCTCATTACGCTCACGTACTACGCGGCGTGTGCCACTCACTACTCGCGGGGGACCTGTCGCTATAGCTGGAGCTGCATGGAGCAAATAATATTCGCTCGCACGACGCTCATGGTGGTACCTGTTCCAACTTGGACATGTCCACCCGTGCTACCTTGCACACACAAAAAAAGCGACGAGCTGCTACAGGTAGGTACTCATCATAGACTACTATACTGCAGTGTCGCCCGTATCGAAATAGCACTCGCTCTGAACGGGAATGCAAGGATCGTTCGGTATTGACGTTACTCGATAGACGATCCTTATATTTATGCCCAAAGTGGTGTTTAGAGAGGACCAATTTAACCAACGACATGTAGACTAGGTATACCAACACGCACTTGAATCTCTGGCTCCTTCAAAAACGTTCACACGCCCAACAGCTCAGATGGACAATCTACAGATCATCTACATACCATCTACAGATCATCTACAGATAGATCATCTACAGATAGATCATCTAGATCATTTCTGCCGATATGATATGCTGTGCAGGGTCTGTATACACATGTAGTGCAGATCCAACCCAGGAGAATATGTGTTGGTAGATCAAGCAGCCTATACGGCCCCCACCCGGCAACACGAGCTAGATCATACAGATCATACAGATCATACAGATCATACCGATCATACAGATCATGCAGATACAGATCATACAGATCAATTCAAGATCCGGAATAGATCTGTCTTGAATGATCTAGATCATTAAAGTGGGGAACAGATGATCTGTTCTCCTCCTCCTCTTCCAAAAGGGGGGCCGGCCATCCTTGCCTTGGCTTGGATGATTCGCTCTCTCACTTCCTTCCAGCGACGCTTCAACCGGTCGGTCCGTTGGCTGTCGAGTCTGTTTTTTTATTGTTGTTGGCTGTTCGTTTGGCTTGTTGGTTGTTGGTGTTGGTCCGTCGTTCGGCTTATCGATGATTGAGCACCCTAAGCTTTGATCGGGCGGCACTGGTGTATGACAAGAGGGGAAGTCACATGGACCACAGCGGAGCGGCGGGGGGGTGGGGTCGTCAAAAAGGAAATAAACCGCCATGACCAATGCCACCGTTTGCCTTTTAGGGCTGGCGGTTTATTTTCTGAGTTTGTCACATGAGTAGGAGCTCAACACTATTAGTAAGTCACCCGAATCATGACTTTTCGACGGAAGGGTTGTTTCGCGCAACCCGACCAAGATTTTATTATACTGATTACAGTATACTACCTACACCTATAAGTAACCCCAAAACAAATATACGCTGAGCAAAATTACCATTCTCCCTGGTAGTTAGGCACTTGAGAGCCGTGTCTTAAGGTCAGAAAATATTGCCTCAGAAAGCCAAAGCTAACTGGAAAACCCTATATAGCTATTCATATATACCTGCCGACGGTTACACCTCTAGGTGTATTAACCCTAAGCCTGCACCGCCACCGCACCACGGTAGTATTAATAGTAGTATTAATAGTAGCTGCTCCCTGTGCGTATATACGTGGTACCGATTCACTGCCAACATAAACACCACTCCGCACCCGGAAATGTAACGGCCATTTCCCTAATAATGGAAAAATGCCCAAACGTTGTCCTTACATTTTCTACCTTAATGCAAGGGCAGTTATTAATTGTTGGGGTATTCAGTTTTCAGGTTTCGGTATATGTTGTATTCATACGCTTAGTAACATTACACGAAGTACCAGGTGTGTGTTTTACAGCATGGGTGGGCAAGAACCCCCAAATCTCCTCGAACAAGAAATTTTCTGCTAAAAAAGCAACCTCGCCCCCACCCTCTAATAGTGCCCTTTAATAGTGCTATATATGTGTATATAACAATTATATTATTAATACAACTTGTATACGAGCTATGCTGCGGTGTAAAACAAATCACCTGGTAGTAGCAGTCCACCATGAAGGTGCACTCGTGCCCGGGGTGACAGCACGTGGACCCCTCGTAGTCGCTACCACCACACTGCAGTTGCAATAATAACAATAGTTGCAATAGGCGGCCACAAAATATCGCAGTCAGACGTCAGACCAACGGGGGGGAGGGGAGGTGGAAGCGGGGGCGGGGGGGGGGTGGGAGGGGGGGGGTTGAGAGGCGTCTATATTATTTTGCGAGTTTGCAAAACTAGCATTCCTATTCGAGAGTACCGTGTAAATTGAATTCTTCTTTAGGCATAGTTGGGGGGCTTGGGCTCAACAGTAGTAAACTTGTTCTGATGTTCGAAATGATTGAGGCACTCTGTGCGTAGTGGGGCTCAACTCAACAGCTAACAAACTGCACTTGGGATTGACACTCGAACGCACGGTGCTTACAGCAGTAGTGCTTACAGTAATGCTTACAGTGCTGCTTACAGTATGGACCCGCCAACAAGAAACAAGAAACGCCTACGTAACCTGAGCAAACCTTAGAATCTTATAGCGACGCGCCATCCTCCAAAAAACTTGAGCGCAGTAGGCTAGTATGTAGGATTTAGTGTAGCGCTCGCCGTTGAGTCTATTTTCTTAAACCCAATTTTATTGTAGGTGTCCCTCAAAAAGTGAGCCTTACGTTTTTATTTGCCTGAGAAGGGTATTTCTTATTCGTGGGCCCATACTGAACTACTTGTATTTATCCTTGATCTAATGACCATGGGCTACAGCGTACGACTACTGCAAAAATGATCCTATGTGATAGTGTAATATCCCAGGAAATTTTAAATGCTTTATCCCAAAACAAACGCGGGCGGAGTTCCAAAGGGGTCAGTTCGATCTTTTCATGAAGAAGGGGACATATATTGCATGTCCCCCTTTCAGTTTTGATTGTACAGGGGTGAATCGTCTCGGTTAGGAGAGTCGGCAAAGGCACTCATAAAGGTATAACCTTGTCAGGTATGATTGTACAGGTATATGTTAATGGTATGGTTGAAATACGAGCTGCAACATTGTCCTACGGCAAATGGAATAATATCAAATATACTTGGTGACAGGTATCATGTACTGATATACAAGGGGATGTAATTTGTGTCACATAAGAGCCCACCACCTGTCCTTGGGGTTGGGGTTAGGTACGTCGGCCTAAAGAAGCACGGGTGGAGTCGAGAAAGGGGCGAAACGTCTTCGTGTGAAGACATATCATTCCAAGGGGATGCCATACAAGATACAAGTATCTTGAGTATATATGTTGATAATAAAAATAAGCGCCTACGTATAATATAGCTGGTGTATACCTGTGCTCGTAGGCCGCGATATCATAGGCTCTCGCTCGCTCGGCACTATATATAGCGGCAACCGGCACTACTACACACTTGCCTAATGCCAAGCGCTTTTACCGGCACTATAGCGGGCAACCGGCACTACTCAAGCGGCACTATACAGGGCAACCGGCACTACTCAAGCAGCACTATACAGGGCAACCAGCACTACTCAAGCGGCACTATACAGGGCAACCGGCACTACTCAAGCAGCACTATACAGGGCAACCAGCACTACTCAAGCGGCACTATACAGGGCAACCGGCACTACTCAAGCAGCACTATACAGGGCAACCGGCACTATTCAAACGGCACTATACAAGGCAACCGACACTACCCAAGCGGTAATATACAGGGCAACCGGCACTACTTAAGCAGCACTATACAGGACAACCGGCACTACTCAAGCGGCACTATATATGGAGGGAGGGACACGTCACCTGCTCGTAGGCCTCGACAGGGTCGGCGCACTCTTCCTCATCGCCTCCAGCGCCTGCAGTGGTCTTGTCACCCCCTGCATTCAGCCGTGCCGACGCGTTTGGTGTGGAGTATGGAGCACCCGACCCGAGAAGAAGACAAGAAAGAGAGCGTTCAGTTACAAGGCATGCCGGGGGGGACAAGACATTTTTTTTCAAAACAAAATGTTCAACTAAATAAAGGGTTACGTTAAGCCATGCGTTGGAGGACAAAATCATTTTGAAAAAAAAAAATCATGTTACACATGCGTCAGCTGTGAGTTAGACCGATTGAGTGGTTGACACTTAACTATTAAAGCTGCTCGGTGATACAAATATGAAAACTGCAAGTTTAAGCAACCCCACTTTATGTTATCGAAAACGCGCCCCGCAAAAAACGCAAGGAAGACAGCAGGAGGATAAGACACGTCCGGGAGGGGGGGACAAGAATAAAGCTGCAATACAAAAAAGACTCCCCTCCTTTTTTTACTACTGAAAAATTATCTTACACTTATTGCAAGGAAAAAAGCTGTGTGTAACAGCCACAAAACGTGCGAGAACGCGCTCCGACAAAAAGCAAGAACGGGAGGGGTAGGTTTCGAATTTTTGAGCCCCAAAACGTGGGAGAAGACGTTTCCACGGAAAAAAAAACAAGAATGAGAGAGGGGTTAAGACACGCGGGGACAACAACGGACACACTTGCACTCCTTCCAATATATGCTGTACACTGTAATCAAGATAATATGAGAACACTCCCCCTGAGATGAATGTTCGGAGCCTATTTCTCCAAAGCATGCCTTAGAGGGGCCATGGCTTGTTAGGTAGAGGGGCCATGGCTTTAGAAACATGCCTTAAAGGGGCCATGGCTTATTAGATGGAGGGGCCATGGCTCTAGAAACATGCCTTAGAGGGGCCATGGCTTGTTAGGTAGAGGGGCCATGGCTTTAGAAACATGCCTTAAAGGGGCCATGGCTTATTAGATAGAGGGGCCATGGCTCTAGAAACATGCCTTAGAGGGGCCATGGCTTGTTAGGTAGAGGGGAGAGGGGCACACACAACGAAAAATGTGGTCACCATAATATGCTTGTTGTTGACAGTTGGACAAGCTAATAGGTTTGATATGCTATGGAGGGACAAGTGATTACGTTAGATATGCTATATATGAACAAGTTATGATGGTGCATATCTAACATAATTAAGTGGGGGGAAAAATATATATATGAGATTTCTGACCTTCGTTGGTGCCTAGCGGTGCTTCAGTCTCGTCAGTAACCGGAGCGTCCGTGGCCGTGGGTCCGGAGCCGTCTGATTCATGCCATCGTCCATCATAGAGATCGTCGAATGATCATACACGGGGAAAGGGGGGCAGAGACAGCAGTTCAGCAGGTCAGCAGCAGCAGCTGGCATGAAACAAAACCAGTTCGCAGTGGACAAAGCATGATATTATGATACTAGATCTTCCTAAGGTAGCTATTTAGGCACTCTAGTTGGCTAAGGGTGTGTTTTACGCGGCTCAATCAACTTGGACTCTTTCCCAGCCACAGCATCCACGCCGGCCGAGTCAACCTACTGCAGAGTATTTCCAAGCTCACCATCCACGCCGGCCGAGTCAACCTAGAGTCTTACCAAGCACAGCATCCCAGCACTGACCACTGGCATAGGGTTCGGGTTAGGGTTAGGGTTCGGGTCGGAGGGTCGGCTTCAGGCGCCAAGCACAAACCCCCCGTAAATATCTACTATCAACGTTTGTCTACCCCTCAACAAAACATCCCATACATACATACATACATGCATATATGCATACATCATGTCTTTGCATTCGATATGTTTGTGGACTCTGACCACAGACTATTAATATTAACAGTGTACCATTTTTTGGCAACTGCCCCTGTAGGGGTGGTGTCTTATAGGCCATATTCTGGCCCGAAACGTGACTTGGAAGACGTTTGCTCGCTCAACCCTAGCTATAGTAAAAGTAAGTGATATTAATAGTAAGTAACAGTAAGTAATAGCAAGCAATAGTAATAGTAGCCTTCTTCCCGGTAGTTGCTCACTAGAGGAGTATACTTAAAGTCAGTCACAACAATATTGACCTCGTACTCGTAGAAGGCCAAAGGTAACTGCAATCCCTACACAATGGGATAAGTCGAACTATTACTATATACCAGAGCTCCTATACGAACTACAATCAAGCCAGGAACCCCAGCAAAAAGTTGGCAATATTTCTGTCAAAAAGCGGCCCCCTACATGCGACTTGCCGAACAACTCACGGCGTTTCGCGCTTGTGGTGCTAGCAATGTCTGCCTGGTCGGTGAAAACCCGACATGCTCCGTCCCAGCATTGTAGGGATGCGAGGGTCTATGGTTATACGACTACGGCCATGCATGACATGCGGCTAATGAGTACGACTACGGCCGTGCACGACATGAGTACACCCCCCCCCCCCCCCCCCCCCCCCCCCCCCCCTCTCACCGGCAGAAATGGAGAAGTCGGAGCACCCCCAAAACTCTTCGGCATACGCCCAGAGGTTGTCGCCGCAGTAGTCCACGTCGAGGTGCACCCAGTCCTCTTTGTCGGGAGCGCACGAACCGGGCCACGAGGGGGGGTTGAACTCCTCGTACCCGGGGTGGTGGCACTTGTGTCCGGTGTCTGGTGGGGGTGTCGGGTGTTCGTAGTAGTGACGGGAGGGAGGGAGCGGGGGGGGGGGGGATGGGATACTGCATGTAAATGTTTGGCGGTCGTAGTAAGTATGCACTAATCGGCCCCTTGCATCCCTACAATGTCCGGGGACGTGAGTACGTACGGCTAGTTCCTAGGTTTAGGGGGGACGGGGGGCGGGAGAGACGGGGTGCGCCTTTTGTTGGGGGGGGGGGGGGGGTGGGCAAAGCTAGATCTCCCTGATTCTGGGCATTGGGTGTTGTAGATAGGGAGGGGACGAGGAGGTGGGGGGGGGGTGTAGTCATGTCGTGCATGGCCGTAGTCGTATGGCCATAAACCCTTGCATCCCTACACTGCCGGGACGGAGTATGTCGGGTGTTTACTAACCTAGCGGGCATTGCTTACACCAAGCGCGAAGCGCTGTGAGTGGGGGGGGGCAAAGCTAGATCCCCTTGGATTCCGGGGCATCGTGTGTTGGTAGAAATACAGGGTTAGCGTTAGGGGTAGGGTTACTTTTTCAAGAAATACATTTTTTTAACGTCGATCACTCAAGGACATTCCCATAAAAACGAGGAAGAAGAACGCGTATCATCATGTATAGCAGTTTCACCTTGCTGACAGACATACATACGCTAACAGCAACAACACCACCACCACCACCACCAACAACAACAACAAACAAGTACTCGTATCTCACAGTATGTCATCTGGAGGACGCAGTGCGTGCAGGTCAAGTCCGCAGGCAGCTGGTAGTTCATGGTCATGATGTAGCCGCCGTCCGAGCGGGGGTCGTGCTCCTGGTCAGTCTCATTCTCGCGGCACTCCGGGTCACAGTAGTACCTGCCCGGGTACTTGGGATCGATGGGGCTGTTCACGTCGTCCCCGTCGGCACGAGTGAGAGGGTGCTTGTTGAAGCACTCCTGGGTCACAACACCTCCCTTCGGGTCATCGAGGTCAGCGGTGTCGCACACGGCGAATTCCAGGTGGCCCTAGAGAGGAGGAGGGGGTTATTCAGGAGGGTAGCGGGGAAGGGGAGGAGAGGGACGTATGCTCATTTGTTGCTTGCCTTAGTGGGGGGGGGGGGGTATTGGTTTGTTCCAAACGACCGACGCGAAAGAAAAACCGACGGAAACGCGGACAGATCCGCCAGGTGCCGGGGGAAGAGGTCGAGACGGAGGAGGAGCAGGTGGTCCAGTCATTTGACCATTGACCACGCATCTCTTTCGAGACGGCGACGGCGACGGGGGGGGGGGGGAGGTGGAGTACAATGTACATCAGAGTTCGGCCGTGTCGCATACCGCACACGAAATATCGTAGTCTAGGTGGCCCTAGAGAGGAGGAGGGGGTGGTGTACGAGGGGGCGCGGGGGGGGGGGGAGATATTCATTTGTTGCTTGCTTTAATTATTTGACCATTGACACGCATTATTCTGCGAGACGGAGCGGGGGGGTGGGTACTCCTATTATGCATGGCCATAGTAATATGACCGTCGATTCTTTCAGGGGGGGGGCGTACTCATTTGTTGCTTGTCTAAGTTATTTGACCATTGACCACGCATCTCTTGCGAGACGGAGGGGGGCAGTGAGGGGGGGGGGGGGGGGCGAGGGGCTCGAACTGTTAATTGTACGCACGAGTACATCACATCGATTTGGCGGGATGGAGCGCCTACCTTTTTTTTTCATTTTGTAGCAAGGGCATTTCCTGCATGAAAGGTACATGCTGTACGACGTACATAGACTACAAACGCTGCCGCCGCAGTTGGAAGGTACCTTTTGTTTTGCTTCCGTACGAGTACCTTTAGTACCTCTAGTATCTTTATATTCCCACGCAGTGAACCCACGTCACTAGACCGTTCGGTGTTCAGACCAATTTTCAAATACTCCTTACTTTTCCGCCCAGAGCGGTATTCAATAGATAATAGTACAGTGGGGGGTCCCCCACAAGGCGGTCTGAGTATGATAAGGCGGTATCCCGATATAAGGCGGTCAAAATCGCTTGGCGCCACTGGGAAATTGCACTCACAACCTGGAATGAATAAGGCGCCTTCCCTTTACAAGGCGGTCATATTGCTCTCTCTCTGCCTCACAACCGCCTTAGCCTTACTGGGGGGGAGGGTATACTTCATCTTCATGCATGGCCGTAGTCGTATGACCGTAGACCCTCGCATCCCTACAATGCCGGGACGGAGCATGTCCGGTTTTCACCGACCAGGCAGACATTGCTAGCACCAAGCGGGAAGCGCCGTGAGGTGTTGGGCGAGTCGCGTGGAGGGTGAGCTGCATCCTACTAAGAAAACCGCTTATGAGGCGGGCTTGCATATGGATGACACAGCTTCAAACTGGGGGGGGGTGTACTCATGTTGTGCACGGCCGTAGTCGTATGACCATACTGGGGGGGGGCGGCTACTGCTGTACCAGGTAGTGCTGTAGTCTATACCTACGTACCCAGTGGAAAGCGCTCATGGCGACTTTCATTTCTATCACGGCGCCTTGGGTAGTCTCGTAGTCCACCTCCCAGTTTTCGTTGGGCGTGCCGTACCAGTTCCAGCTGTCGTCCTGGTGCTGAAAAACAAAAAAAGAAGGAGGGAGGGAGGGAGAAGCAACAGACCGGACAGATCAAAGACATCAGACACATCACAGCCAAACGATTACGAACACAGATGGTCGGGGTCCCAGTTAATGATCTAGAATTTAGACCATTCAGGGAACAGATGGATTCCATGATTTTTATGATATATCAGCTCATCATGCTGCGGGGTGGAAGCGATACGATCTGCATGATCTATACGAAGTATACGTATAGGTCACATGCTTCCTGGGTTGGATCTGTACTATGCAGATCTTGTTATACATATCTTGGATATGTACTGTACGTATCTTGTTATACATATCTTGTTGCTCGGATCTCCCAACGGCAGATATGATGATCTTGATGATCTACGTATATATGATAGATTGTGAGGTTAGGATGTCTCATGTTTGAAGGGTTGGGCGAATTAATCAACTATGATGAAGCAGTATATCTTTACATATGTTGAGTAGGGGTGGATGGAAATGATTAATTAATGCCTTGAGCTAGAAGTTTTATGTCCTCATTTCGATTTACTTGTTTCGAATAGCCGTACCTTCGACCCCCCTTTCCGATTTATGGGATGATATGATCATCATCGTTCGATCGTTGTGTGATCTGCATCTACGACTATTCAGGGTGGGCTAATGTGATGGTATCACGTAGCTATGAGGAGATGCAATACGTATTACTGCGAGTAGATAGACAAATACGTACGATCATGAGATCACGTGACGTGCTAGTAACGGAAACGTCTCCGTAGATCGTACATGTATGAAGATACATGGAGTGGGATCAGCCTGGTATTTGGCTGAGCCCTACCTCCGCACTCCGTTCTCGTACCCTATCGAGCTCTACCATGAGATAAGCAACCAGAACAACCATACACACTTCACCATAGGAGGAGCGTGCCATGGCCAGCTTCGACATTCCTGTGTCCCCCCATTAAATAGTAGACTATAGTGTGGATTAATGAATTTTGACGCAAGAGGGACGCGACACACACTTTTGCTGTTTTACCGTCAAGAATCGTTAGCTTACTAAAATCAAATCCGAGCGTACACGTATTCGTTCGTGCTGGTATAAAGGGTATAATGCGCAGACCTGTCTCGGATCGCCGCATACTCCGTGCCTCACGGCAATCTCCTCAGGCTCCGCATAGTTTCCGTTCTCTGCCATTTCCCCTGACAGACATTACAAAACAAAGATCGATATGGGAGGAAGGAACACATATCAAGATTATGCGCGGGTTAGGGTAGAAAAGAAACGAAGGCAGATATCGAGAAAGGAACGAAAGGACAACGGCATCGAGATGGAAGAAATGACACAGAGATGGAGACGGGCAGATTCGGATGGAAAATAAACGAAGACAGTATCAAGAAAGGAACAAAGGGACAAAGGAACAGAGGGAAGGAACGAAGGAACAGAGACGAAAGAACGGAGCAAATATCGAGATGGGCGGATTAATAAGGATGGAAATATAGGTTTTTGTATGTGCCGTAGGTCCTGTTTACTACTGTAGTGTTTACTATGGACACCTGTAATATGGCTATTGCTATTGCTAGGGATCACACCTTTATCGAACACCCAGCGGAGAGGGTAGAACCCTTCGCCGTACTCGGCAAGGACGGCAGGATCGGTCTTCTGTATCCCACGGTCGCGTGTGGCGGCATTACCGCCAGCGTTGTAGCACTGAGGACAATCTTCGAACCTCGCGACACCCCTGATAATTATTTTATAACGAAACCAACAACAACGGATAATTAATCGAGCACCACCACCGGGTGGAGTGGAAAAGGAACGCGCGGAGCGAGGGAGGGAGGGAGGGAGGGAGGGAGAGCCGAGGGTGGTCGAGGGAGGGGGGAGGAGGGAGGGAGGGAG
>MEHQ01001837.1:29591-40606 GCA_008828725.1 Saccharina japonica | reverse complement strand
AGACAACATTTTCTTTCTTGCTCTTAGCTAATGACTTGCACGGTATAACCCTACTGTATCAGTGGCCAAGCAGGATATTGTACATACACGTCTTTCACGAGGACAGTTATGTTCCGTAGGCGCAACTTTTACGTTGCGACATTGCACATACTGCCAGCATGCTTTCTCAGCGTTCGCATTACACTCGCAACGGCTACTTTCTTGCTTTGGAAATACCGGCGCTCAACATGTTGTTCAAAACCGTAGTGCACTACGAGGGTTATAATGGCCGTGGCAACTACAAAACTGCAAGGTGGTTTTCCAGGGGCCTGGTCAGTCCATGGAGCCCATGTGTCAGAATGAAGATGTTTCAGGCGCCTTCACCGCACGCCCAAAGCGCACACCGCTGTTGAATCTGTCCTTCTTTCCGCCAACACATCATTGCATACTGTTTTACACAATAATGGTTAACAGCCCGCGACATCGGTGTTGATGTTGATCTGATGGTATTTTCGGTGTTGTCGTGGGGCTTAGTGAATGTAGCTAATCTCAGACGTAGATATTCGTGCCTTCCGGTGTAAACTTAGTTCATTAGACACTTCGCCAGCACGACAACACCCAAACATGCACAAGATTGCGCAGAGTGCTCCCCAGAGAGTTGAATAGCGGGTGGTGTCTATCGTTTAGGTTAATAGTCGACGCATACGGTTAAAAAATGAAACTTGTTTTTGCTGCCGATGTTGTGATTGCCTGCGAATAGCCTTTGTGTACCGACCTGCTGCGTTCTCGCGCCTGTGTCTAAAAAATAGCACGGTCGACGCCGGGCTGGCGGCGCTGTCGCGCAGTGTCTACCCCCCGGCCACGTTATACTCCAAATTTTTTGGCGTTCAGGACAGCTACCAATGCAAGTCATTCCTCTAGTGGATTATGGCGTGACGGTAAGGCCGGCCTTCACAAATGTAATTGAAGACAAACGGCATTTAACCACCATCTCTGTAAAACCTTGTATTAAATGCCGATACCCTTCGCGCGTGCTTAACAGTTGACCTTAAATGATAGAATCGTCCCCACAGTACCTTTATTATTCTCTACTTCTAAGCCTTTTGTTGGAGCTCGGCTCACCCTTCGCCCTAGGTCTGTAGGCTGAAATATGGCTGTGTTCCGTTTTGATCGTGAACTTCGCATCAATGCACGTAGATGGCACCTGCGGGAACGGTCATCAAGACAACGTTCAAAGACCGGCGGACGAACGCGATGGGCGTCTGATTACATATATTCCTACAGAGCCACAACCTAGGGTTCACAGGGCCCACTTCATCGGCCCTAGATACCTACCCATGCAGCCGGAAAGTCTACTCCCGATCTGTTAAAACCAATGTGGCACTTATCCGCGGGCAGCCCACAACCTGCTACGATTAGAGATGGCTCCCGGAATTCGTGTGGAACCGGCGTACCGGAGGCGGCGTACCGAACCGTCGGGTACCGGTATCGTCCCCGACGCTTTCCATTTTCATTTTACCCGCGCGTTACTGGCTATACGGGTACCCGGGGTTCCCGGCCAGAAATACCCCGTATTAGGTTCGACCTCCACGGAGCCCCCGAGTAGACAGCGCCACACGCGCACAATGCACAAGCATTACCCCTACCTACCTTCACCACAACACGCCATCCACACACGAGACCCCTACCAAGCACCCAGTCGGGAATAGAGATGGCTCCCCGGAATTCGTCGGCGAAAACGGCGTACCCGGAGCGCGGGTACCCGCCGAACGTCGGGCTACCTTGTACCGTGTCCCCGGTTTCATTTTTATACCCGAGGCTACTGGGTAGTCTCGCGGTACCGGGTTTCTGTCGCATTTATTCATTGAGAGAGGACGACCGCAAGGCTTATCTGCCCACCTTCCGCCTCACCACGCCTCACCACCCCGCCTCGAGGACCGTTCATGCCGCTGCAAACACAAGAGTGGAGCAAAATGGACATGTAACCCCGGAAAACGTACGGGAACCGGGCGTACCGGTACCGACACGAACTGGGTGAACCCGGGGCTACCGGGTACCCCGGCTACCCGCGCGTACGATACTCCCCTTAGTACCGCGGGGAACGGCGCGACTGGCTAGCCTGCGTCAAATGCCCACCGAAGGCCGTGACTGGTACCGGTTTTCATTTCGAATCCTTGGACCCATCTCTACTCCACGAGTCTACGTAATATCACATGATATCTTCCTGGACGCTTTAGTCTCGACGAGTACAATGCCTGCCGAGCATCTCCACCGCAAGGTAAGGGTCCCCGTTCATGGTCTAGTGTCCGCTGATCTGCACGCGCATTAGCTCTGGTGAACCAATAGCAAATCTAGCTATAAGAGCCGGTTTTCTCCATCTTAATTCGAGTCTTATACCAATATAGTGGAACAAAGTCGAATGCTCAGCCCCATCGCCAAAACGTTTTTGCCCCACCTACGGCAAGGGGACGTTCCTTCCCCACAATGTGTCGTTTGGTATTGCGTGGTAAACTGTGCGTATCTTGATGGAGAAGGTACTCGTACCTGGCTTAGTTGCTGTCCACGTCTTCAGTAGCGGGTTAAGGGTATGCCAGCGATAGCTGACCGAAGAGTTAAGGTAGGCCAGGCGTTAGAAGTGAGCTGCCTTTCCTCCGCCGACAAGAAGACGGTCGCGTCGATTGCAGTCGTAGACGATGCTATTTCTCAATAGTGTAGTGTATGTGCATTGATTTTCTTCGCCGCCGCGGATGAACAGTGCCGCAATACCCTAGCCCTTATTATACACGTTACACAGCTAAAACGGTATGTCATCCATCACACTACAAGTTTAGCACCTGCTGGACCGATGCTACAGGTACTACACACTCGTTGTTCATCGATACGCTCTACGCTTTACAACACAAAGCGTCTTGCGTAGGCCTGGCCACTTTACCGTAAACTCGCCTCACACACCAGTTCTAGCGACTCTCTACGATTCCCTCAAACTTCTTAGAATCATGCGCACCAATCATTTATACACAGCGTACATGCGCTATGCTCTAGCTGGACACGTGTTCATTGCAGATTCATTAGGCCAAGGCAACCGCGAACGCGCTCGCTCCGTTCTACGGCTCATCACGTATGTTTTAAAGCCGCAGAAACTATTCGAGATTATGCACGATCCTATCTATCCCAACCCTAAGTATATCTCGGAACGGGTGTTGATAGTCTCTCGGTTCTGGAAAAGTAGATTTACCTAGCGACAGGGTTCCAACTTTCATAGGACCTCGGCACTGGAGGACAATTTGCAGGCCGTCTGTCCCGGCGACATGCTAAAGGATGACGTCAGGCGTAGGCTCGCGCTCCTACTTTCATGGTGGGCACGGGGGGTATCGCTGTTAGGTATCATTTTTGTGGCGCTTGCGTACCAGTCGCCTCGCTGGGCTGTGCTTGTGAAAATCCAAAGAAAAAAAATCGGGAGGTTTAAGTTTCTGCCTTCAAGTACATACCGAGAATCAGAAACATTCAATAGCGATGCACAAGGTGTTCGCCTTCGGAGGGCAGACGTTGTCTTCGGCTTTTTGCATCGTCTACGCCGCGTGTTGCTTGTGGATTCAGCTGACTTCTTGCGTTGGCTGATACATGCCCTCTGTCGTTGTTGTTACAACGCCCTAGTCATACTCAGGCTTTGTAATAAAGCCTAGTTATTTTTTCTTCCGCCCTACAACTCTCTGTGATACGACGTCATGGCGCCGATTGTACCCGCGTGGTTGCATGTTTCGGTTTGGGGCATCCGACGGGACTTATATAACGGGACGAAACGCGTATCGCCAAAACATGATGCATCGCAAATTTTCCCTGTTGTAGCGTTTCTGAGGCTCGCGAAGGTCGCCGAATCGATTACCACGAACCCCTACATAGAGGGCTTTCCTCCAGTACAGCGCAGTTCCTACGGTCTATCAGTTATGTAGGTTGGGACTCGGTTGAGGTCAGGAACGTCCATTCGCTTGGATATAGGAATTTGGCCGCCAAGGGCGTGTCAAGCGTTACGGGCGGTAAATCCCATAACGCCTTGATACTCCCTAGTGTGATATACATTCATTATTATATGAACGGGGCCACTACCCCCCTATGGGACCTCCACCGAGTGCTTGCGTGTCAGCAGGCCTGAACACGTGGTTTTTACTAGGCCAATAGCTGGATCTAGCACGTGAAATCTTAGTCGGGACTTTGGCGACCTCTGCCAGGTTTAAACGCAGATACACACTGCGTCGTGTGGCGAGCAAAGAAGACCAATTCCGATGGCTGCGAGAGCCACCAAGCCGCAAGCCACGGTTGGTAGCCTACAAATGACCTACTTGACCGCCACATGAGACTCGGCCTGTTGTTTCAGAGCTTTCGTTACGTAAGTCCTCGGCAGGCCACAATTTATCCAATGTAAGGGTTGATGGCCCAGAACCTGGTTGGAGAGTATTGTGTTAAGTAGCGATCCTTTGTAGTTCGAATTAAGTGACAATTGCGGCGGACGGTTATTTACGGCGATAACGAGCGTGCGCGAGTCACCCTATAGGAACGTGGATTGGCCAATTTGCGCAGCAGTTGTGGAGTTAATCACATTGCGATAAATTGCATGTTGCACGCTGGTTGCGGTTGTAAGTTTCTTACAGGATCCCCGAACGACAGACACAAGCCGTCGACCAAGACGTTGAGTTCCTGCTTTTTCCATATCCACACGCCAGTCCTTCCGACCTCCCAAGGTAAACGCAGCGCTGGCACGATAGCGAACTCGCTGTGTCGCTACCAAGCGGTAATCGAACCCTTCAGACGAAATGTCTATTGCGGCACATAGGGGTATCACATTCATGTTGACCGCATGCATTGTTCAGTCGTTCATGTTCTGCCTCTTCCTCGTACCCGCACATGCGTGGTTTCGGCCGAATTAGGCCGGCAATCGATCGGCACCGATACCCATATTAATAAAATCCGACCCGGTAGGACGGTTTACTACATGTTAACTACCAGCACAGTGTACATTATCGAAAGTGAAATACTCTGCCTTATTGCGTGGGCCCTTCCTATTGATTGAAGTACGACGTCTAAGCATCGTGACCCATTGTACTTGCGAGTTGGCCGCTACATCGTGTCAGCGCTGTATTGGGTAGGGTTTGAGCAACAGCATCAGATAACCGCTATAGACGCCCGAGTGAACGAAACGCCCCTGACGAATCGTAGTTGTGCTTTGACTCTAACACTAGGTACTTGCGAAAAGAACGCGTAAGGCCGGGACAGAGCATTAGCACACGGAGTCTTCCCGTAAACGCCCAGGACTGCCCGCAAAGCGAAAGGTAAAGTGCTCTAGACAATGCATACACACCGAGCCTGTCGCGTGGCATTCCCTGCCCCAGCGTACTAGCTTTGCCACGGGAGGAATACATGTCGGCACGCTGTACCACACCGGTGCCAGGAAGCGCCACATGATGACATCGGGACAAACGCCTAACTTATTCGATGACTGCACCTTTGTTATCAGTACGCTGCGAATTTCTTTGTGCCTCCCTGCCTCGTCTTTCGCCAACACCGCATTATAGCACATTATGGCGCGGTGTGTCCGTGTGTCGTGTGTCCGTGTCTGAGGTGTCTGGTCTGCGCGAGCACTGATGCGGAATCCCGGTAGTGTTTTTTTCGTTAGGCTAATTTGTTCGACTTAATGGTGAGGCAAAGCCATAATATTCTCCTCGCACAGCGACGCAACCTATTGATGTGCTTCCCCTCGCTCTATTATAGTAGGGCAGGGCATGTACTTGCTGGCTCTGCGCGTGGTGATAGCGCACGCGCTGCCTACTTACAATGTTCGTTAGAAGTTTAAGATCCTCTCAGGAACTTATCAATATTCCATCAGGCGCCGAACATTAAGTATGGGCAAAGTACTTTGACCGCTTTCGCGCCATCGTAACTTTTGATTGTCTTCAACTACATTGTTTATTGTAGTCAACATGCAAACCAAGGAAACGAAGCTGGCGGACAGCCAGCGTGATTAGACGACAGCAAATGGTCTGGTTTCTGGTTGCACTGACAAAAGCACATTCTACGACTAGAGGCTCTGATGTCGCCATTTTTCGTCCGAAACATTTTCTGAATGACACGGCTACAAAAAATCGTCGGAATTCCGGATTTTTCGTGCTTGGGAACATTTTCTGCTTTCGTTGTATAGTCTACTGCTGAGTTCCGTGGGTCGCTGTCACCATCCGTACGAGTACCAGGTATCATTTCTCAATTTAGTGGTTGGGGATAGATTTTTAAAATTGACCGTGGTTTGGGATTGGAATTGAACGCTGGACCCACCACCCAGACGTTATTTAAAGTCCTCAACGCTCGAAGGCGCCCTCCACGGAAAAGCAAGTATTGCACCGTGTGACGTATAGCATTAGCCTGCATAGTGAACCCACGGCAGGGTTTTCGGTGGTTGACTCCTCATCAATACGTCATCGCGCAGCTGCGTTGTCTTACCGCCCGTATATACTACCTATTCTTGCGATTGCATGCTGCCCTTTCGTTCTCTATTTGCTAGACCTGCAGCTATCAGGAAAGCGTTCGTTCGATGTGCCACATCCTGCCAACCTCACTCACCTCAACAATGGCTGAGTTAGTCACTATATGAGTTTATTGCCCCGCGCTTGATATAGATTGCTGAGCTTGCAGCGTCATCATATGGGCAGGCCGCCCTGGTTGGGGGACATGCACCGGTGTGTTAGCGAGTCTAAATATACAGAACAGTAACAAAACTCATGATGCCAATAAGCCGAACTTTGACTTTCTCAATAAACTGTGTTGTGGCCATAAAACCCTAAGGACACAAACTATTTTGAATTGTGGCTATGCAAAAGGACTTTCAGGCTATAAGGTGCGGACTTAAGTTATTTTGCGGAAAATAAGCAACGTATTATAAACGGTAGGAATACGGTTGTCCACTCTGACCGTTGAAGGGAGGGATGCGGCGATGGGAGGAGGGAGGGAGGAGGCGAGGAGGCGAGGGAGGGAGGGCCGGGAACGGAGGGAGGGTAGGGGAAGGGAGCGGAGGTCGAACCGGGAGGAGAGCGGCAAGAGGGAGGGGAGGGAGCAAGAGGCGGGGAGGGAGTGTAGGGATGGCCGAGGGGAGGGATGGAGGCGGAGGTGAGGCAGGGCGAGGGAGGGCAGAGAGGGAGGGAGAGGGAGGGACGGGAGGGGGGAGGAGGGAGCGGAGCGTCGAGGGAGGAGGGAGGGAGGGAGGGAGGAAGGGAGGGAGGGAGGGGAGGGGAGGGGAGGGAGGGCGGGCAAGAAGCAATGGCGTTGTTATTGCGATGCCCACGGGACGAAGCTCAGTGGCTCGGCGCGTTGACTAGGCGACGGTAATCACATCTAACAAGCGAGCCCCCGGAGTTCGGATCCCACCGTGGTGAGAGTGTGAAAGTATTCCTTTGCCAATGTACGGTAGGAATCCCCGTCTTATGGCCTGGGTAGGCGCAATTCGACGCGAGTCGGCGAGGGAAGAAAGGGCTGAAGTTTTCTCACGACAAAAAATGCAAGGCACGACTAGTAACGGAGAAGGGGGGGGGGAGCCTGCGTAATTTCATGTGACCCCGGATTTGAGTTGCGATTACTGCAGAATGGAGAGGAAAGCAGAGCGAAGATAATAAATGGGATGATAAAAAAAAAGAGAAAGGAAGAAAAAAAGTAGTGCCTCGGCAACGTCCCAACCCACATGCCCACACACGTCTACGATAGATGTATAGCGACGTCGAGCACGACAGTGCGTTCAATCATGTGGAATTTGCTTCGGCATCACTACGAACGACGACGGTATACTGACGCTCGGGCATACCAGGTACCATGGTATGCTGGTACGGATACATCCAACGGCCATATCCAACATATCGAGATTATCCACATTCTGCGCATATAAAAACACAGGCAGGCATCAAATAACTCCGCTTGAGATCTGCTGCTCCTCTCCGGGGGGTTCATCTATACATGCACACGTAGGCAGTACAGTTCATGCGTGTTGCGTTAGGGAGCATCGCTCGAGCTGCCCCTCGTCGTACCGTCGAGGATGTTCGCTTCAAAAGCTGCTCCTTCATGCTCACACACCAGCAGACAGCGAAGCAGCTGGACAACAAGCTGCTGTCACACTAAAATATGTTTTTTGTTGGTTTGAATCTACCGTAGTACCAGTACGTGGTACGCACCGGTACGATGCACAAATAAGTATATGTGGAGTTCGATCCCAGAGGCTACGAGATAACACTGTGCTGCTGTTGTGACTCGACCACGCAAAGTGAAGGCTGTTATACATGCGCACACACTCAAAAGCACCCCCGGTTGTACTCGTGCACCTACTGCTGTAGCACTTCGTATCATGCACCCCACGCCCCATCATAACCCATCACCAAATCTATCTGTGCTCGCCGCTTGCAAGCAAAGCAACGTCTTTCTTACTGTACCATTGTACTATTACCAGGTATATATGTAACACTGCTTGGTGGCTTGCCGGGGCGACACTCACTCCTCCTTGAAGACTCGCGACATGAGGTACTGCCGGCTGTGGGGCTTCATCAGGTAGGCGTGGCCATCAACGCCAGGCACATGGAGGCTGACCATGGCGGCGAACAACAGCGCAGTGGCAGCCATCGCACCCCCAGCAGCAACAACCACCCAGGAGCGTTGCTGCGGCATTATTGTCGACGATATCTGTTTTTTACAGCAGCAGCTGCAGGAGGAGTAGTAGTAGTGGTGAGGTGCTGTTGATGACGGGGGCCTTGCAAAAGATTGTCTTGCTGCTGTTGTTGTTGCGAGTGCAAACAGCAGAGGGAGAGAGTAGTGGCGCTTGTGGGGTTTGGTTTTGCTGTTGACTGCTCAAGTTGCTGTCGTATTAATAGTACATTTGCCCGCCACCTGGTAGGTATGGATGCACGGCACGGAATTGATTACCACACCCTACTCGTACGTATGATATAAATACGAGGCATACACGGCCGCTTGTTAGGCCGTCATTCTTTCTCTTGCCTCTGGTGCGCCGTATCGGAATATAATCATTCCTGAAGATCTTTAAGAAATCTTGGTTTTTAGGATTTTCGTTGGGGTTTTGTTTCGCCATTTTATTCTGTTTCTGTTTTTTGCTCCTGCCTTGCCTCTCTTGCTTCCTGTGGAGATACGGCTTCTTATTCCGGGGAACCATAGTAAATAGGACCTACGGCATACACTAAAACCTACATATTGACATATTTTTACTAACAATATTTGGTCCTATTTACTATGGCCCGTTGTAAATAGATGTTTTCCTTGTTTTTTTTTGGCGGGTTCTTGTTTTTTTTTCGCACCGTCACGCGTCGTGCGCGAGCATCAGAAGCCACACACTACCCACGACTGTCATCGTGGCGATGGCGGTACACGAGAACGAGGCAACAACTCCGATGCATGAATGATATAGGGCATGGTCATTTGTCGTTACACAAGACAGGACAGAGCTATTTACACACACACACACGCTACTGCTGTGCTGTAGGTTTCGAAAAACAAACAACAAACAGCAGGAGGGAAAAGGAAGGAAAGATACGAACGGAACGATCCGAACAAGTCGTTCGGAGCTCGCAGCTCACAAGAAGCGGATACTTATGCCCTGCTTATTCCCACACCACGTCGTGGAAATAGGCTAGCGGCACGAAAGACACAGGTAGTTTTCCGTGATAAATGGTGGACAACGGCCCGGGCGGGCTATTTTTGCGTGCAGATTTTCAGATTTGGATGTCAGATTTCTGCCTTCTTTCATGTGATGTACCAGGTATTTATGACTACTGCTGTTTTCAATTTGTACGGAAATGTAAGATCGTTTTTATCTTCATAGCAGTACTTGTATGGTCCTTATTTTTACGGACATAGCGGTCGTTTTTTGTTCTTGTTTGGACCTGGCATCTTTTGCGTGTTTTCGAAAGGCTACTACGACTGACTACGTACTGTTGTTGCTGCTGCTGTGCCGGGACGATAGCCACCATACGACATTACACCGGTACTACTGTACGTACGCACGACGTACATGATGGTTGCGATTGCTACAATATACCGGTACTATACTATTAATACTTATTAGTGCCCGCATAAATCGCTCCTGTTGCTATGTATCTAGCACCACAGACCACCAGTACTTTTCATTGAAAACGGCGACAGTACGTTCCGTGTATGTTGTATCTATCTGTTATTGCGGAGGGCCATAGTAAACACTAGTAAATAGGAGCACATATCTGTATAAGTGATTTAGAACGATGGCGTAGGGCGTAGGGCGTAGGGCGTAAGGTGTAGGGCGTCGTAGGGTGTAGTATGTCTTTTTTCACTTGGAATTAGTGGGGAGGAGCACCTGCTGTGGGTGGTGCCGGAAGCGCCCTGGGCCGTCTCGGCCCCGGATTTCGACGAGAGAGGGTGTGCTGGGGTGCACCAGGGGCGAAACCGGCCCGCGGGTGGCGCGGCGGCCCCCGCTCGCCCGGGCACGACGGGCGCCCCGACCTCCCTGCGGCTGCTGTACTTTCGTATGCAGGGTATCTATGTGTGGCTGTGTGTAAGGGCGGTTCAGGCTCGAAAACAAAGTCATGATCGGGTATTATATTCTCGGACAGTAAACTATTTGGTGGATGGGTTCAGGTGCCCTCGAGACGACCTCGATCGAGCGTTAGGACGCCGCCAACAGGAGCGGCGAGCAAAACGCGAGGGGGGCGCCGGGGGAGACAGGGTCGGAGAGGGGCGCTGGCCTCGAACGGGCGGACTCGGGGCCGGGCTGGCGGAGAGAGCAGCGTCGAGCGTTCCAGCAGGGCGCAAGCACCGACACTCTCTCATTTTGTTTGAAAACGTTCACAGTTGTTTCGGAACAAATTACTGCCAGGGGCGCGGGGACAGTTAATTTTTCAGTTTTTTGCCAAAAATAGGTACACCTACGGACTTTGAGCCATTTATAGATACACTGCGTATGCACACGAGAAACGGCTTACTGCTGTACTATTCTATCATCAATACTACTACTATCTGTAATACTACTA
>MEHQ01001837.1:0-25213 GCA_008828725.1 Saccharina japonica | reverse complement strand
GGGGGGGGGTTACTCGTGTCATGCATGACCGCAGTGGGTGGGGGGGAGTGTTTTTCGCAACATGCTCATGTCTCAAGCTTACCTACAGCGTGTTGCGCCGACCTTCCACGCCCTTTTTCGCCACGAAGGATGTGTAACGCGATGCCGTGCCGACACACCCTTTGTGAGTCCAATCATACAACTCATACACCTCGTTCATATCCGATTACGGCGAGCCATCGCGCCCTCCCGCCGCCACGCGCTGCAGATAAGACTGGTGCTATGGCTTGTATAGTGTAGGAAGTGCTTGTTTTTCACCTGCACAGAGCCACTCCGCCGAGTGACTGCTTTACTGCGTTGTAGTCAAAACGTTTTTTTATTTTGTTGTTGTTCTGTATGCACCGCCATTGGGGGTTTTGTTACGCAACGCCAACAAACTATGTTAAGGTCTATTTTTCGGTTAGATTTGGAGCCACTCGTCCGAGTGGCCAAAACCCGGTAGTGAAAATTTGTGTACCCCCTTATCGTAGCACCAGTCATACGTTGGTTTACCACTGCACCGTGACGTGGGACCTTCGCCTGCTGTTTCAAAGACCGCTTTGCATATGCATGACGCCCCAGTTTGCGACGACTTATGACGAGAGAAGATCAGTCTTCGACCGCCGCTTGCTACTACCAGGTATAATACGAGAGAAGCTCCCTCGTCGTGACAGCTGTACGGCCGGCGAGTCCTTCCGGTCTTTTCGCCTCGCGTTAACGCAGGCGCTTGTTCCCACGTCTAGCCCTATAATTAACGGGAAGCAATCCAGACCGGAGTCTAGGCTCTACTGTAGGGTCCATGCTTCCTTTTGAGGGGGTGTGGTGTCGTGCGTCACGGAGCATGCTTCTACGTCCCACGGCCCCCCTCAGCGAGGGTGTCGCCCCTCACCTCGCTCCTGCACATCCCGTTTCCTCGGTTCAGCCACGTTGGACGCGTGCTATATGCGATAGAGGCATAAGGTATGCCTTTTTTTGGCTTGAACGTTTCCGGAATGATCTATTAATAGTAGTAGTATTAAACGCTCCTTAACCTCCCAAAACAAAATCGTCTGAAATGCCCCATTCTTGCGTTGCACCATTCATCGAGTGAGATGTAGAGCTCCTTAAGGGACTACAGTACCTACCCTATATAGCATGCACCTCTACCTCTACCTCTACCGTATATAGCATGCACCCCTACCTCTACCCTATATAGCATGCACCTGAGTCGTCCCACGGTAGGGGTACACCACAATTTTCCGAGCTCCTCACATGAGGAGCTTAATATCCCTCACCTGAATCATGACTTCGGAAACATTCGTTAGCGCAACCCGATCAAACCTTCCAATCAATGCGGTAGTCCAAAAACAAATATACCGGTAAAACAATAATAATAATAATAATAGTATCCGGTGGTTACTCACGTGAGGAGCACAACCCGTCAGAAAATATTGAGCCTAAAAGTGGTACCCCTACCGTGGGATTGACCTCTACCGTATATAGCATGCGTCGTTTATCGCGGGAAGGACCACGGCATCGAACCCCCCGAGTTTTTTTTTTGTCTGGCGGTCATCTCGGCTTCCCCCCTTTAGCTTTGGTGTACGAAGCCCTGTAGGACGCATGCTACGATAGAGGTGCACCATGTATTTTTTTGAGCTCCTCACTTGAGGAGCGTCATACCTCACCGAAAAAAAAAGGATTTTGGAGGAAAATAAAAGTGCTGCCGGATGCGAAATCTCATGTATATTCTGAAACAACAGTATTCGTCACAAAAATGAAAAAACGACGAATTTGGGTTAAGGAGCCTTTAATAGACCGTTCAGAAAACGATTCCGCCAAAAAAAGGTATACCTCTTCCGTAGCACGCGTCTTAGTCTATTACGGGGGGCCATAGTAAACACTAGTAAACACTAGTTAACACTAGTAAACACTAGTAAACAGGATCAAATATTGTTGGTGAGAATTCGTACATACTCGTACATACTCGTACATACATACGAGTAGATACATGGGGGTGTTTGTGTGAGCCGTAGGTCCTATAGAATGTTCCCTCTTTCGCTAAATTCGTTGATTGTACCCCCCCATACCATCCACACTACCATGATGTCATATTTCGCCACGATATAAGACCAAACGTTATAGTACATTGCTGCCATTGACTCCTTATTGAGAGGAAATATTTTATTTTCCCTCTTTCGCTAAATTAATTAATTATACCCCCCCCCCATACCACGAACATCCTACCTATTATACGCATCTAGGTTTCCTTGGTTTCCGTGGTTTTCTGCTTTTGGGAATTTTATGAGTGATCAACGCTGAAGATCATGCTGCACATTGCCGGATGCCAAAGACAATAATAATATACGTATACTCGCACGAATACCAGGTACCTGGACTTACTATGCCCCCCCGTAATGTGACTACTACAGTAGTATACAGTAGTAGTAGTAGAATGCTGCACCCACGGTTTTGGGGGAAAACATACTCGGGAATTAGAGTGGGGTACGTTTCGTAGCAGCGAAATGCTTCATCAAGGTAGACAAGAGGTTCCACCTTTTTTTTTCCCCCCGACCCAAAACGAATATCTCGCGGGACTACGTATTATAGTAAGGTACCCGACGCATGCTACGGTAGAGGTACACCTGCATACAGGCCATGTTTTTGCCTTCTGAGGGTGGTGACTTATTAAGGAGCTCTATATACCCGATGAACAATCCCATGTCATCCAGAAAGCGTTTCAGCCAAAAAAAGGTATGCCTTTATCGTAAGCACGCGTCACCCCTCGTCCTCGTTCATTATCGGACATGCCTACTCGTACGGGGTGGGCTCTATCCCCCTGGCGGGTATCAAATACACGCTTGCATGCGCGTTTCAATGGACGTTCTCACCGTTCGTTTTGAGCCCCCTCTCTACTGTGATCCAAGCATGATGGCGTTTTTCATGGTTAGCTACCGCTCGCTGTCCCGCCACACGCCTCAACCGCCGCCTCGGCATTTTACATCCGACCCCCTGGCGAAACAGTGACGGCGGTTTTCCCCTTCGCTTCGATGGCGCTACGGGCGTCTCATTGTCTCGCGAGCCGCAGGCTACTCGCGGTTAACTTGGCCTGCAGTGGCGGGTCTCCAGTACTGACTGTTATTCGGTCTCGTTACCTCGTCTACGTGCTGCCTCAGCCTGACATGCTTTCTCGTGAGACGTGCACTTCGTTGCTTCCGGGTGTTAACAGGCCCTTCCCCCTTCTTAGCGCTCCCGACCTCGAGCCTGGTGTACCTTTTTTGTGTCGCCAACGCTTGGTCGTTTCGCGCTTCACTCGAGAGAGCTTGCAGCACGACCACTCCACCCTCGTCCTTTCTTTCGGACCCCGCCGATGTTCTCCAGCGAAGTGACGCGTGTTAGCCTTGTAAGGGTGGTGACTTGATTATAGCGTACGAGCTCTTCATCCCCCTTTTGGACACAGACTTCGGTTGTCGATCTAATTCTGGCCCGCGAAGGCCATTATTAGACTTAATATACTACTAATAGTTGTAGGGTGGGAAGGTCCTTGATGGCTGAGGGATGTCTGTCAAGGGACAAGAGTGCCGTCAACCAACATCAGTTTTCTTTTTGGACGGCTTTTCGTATGCCCACAATTTTGTGCGGGGGGGGGGGGATTTTGTGCAAACGGGGTCCGTCCGATAAGCCCCCTCGCAACTAAAAAACTTGTTTGTGAAAAATTACGGTCACTCCTTCCATGCAGAGCAATCCCACGGTAGGGGTACCACTTTAAGGCTCAATATTTTCTGACCGGTTGTGCTCCTCACGTGAGTAACCACCGGATACTATTATTATTTTACTGGTACCTGGTATGTATTTTTTTGGACTACCGCGTTGGAAGGTTTGGTCGGGTTGCGCGAGCGAATGTTTCCGAAGTCATGTTTCGGGTGAGGTATGATATGATATTCAGCTCCACACGTGAGGAGCCCATAAAAGTATGCTACCGAGGGATGACTCTGCAGATCTTCCTTGCTCGCCAACTGCTCACCGGGGTCTCTGCTCTGCCCGGCCACCTTGGGGTACTTTCGTAGGCGGCTCTATTAGTGTTCCAGGCATTTTCGATTGATTCGACGGTACGCTTGAGCAAGAACAAGCCGATGGCCTCAAGCGACCCATTGTCTGCGTCGGCCGACCGGTGCTACCCTTGAGTCGGAGGGACCCACGACTCCGTTCGACCTGGAAGCAGGCAGAGCCACCCACTAATCGTCTTCAAGAGTTTCTTTAAGGTTCTGCTGTACCATCTTTACCTTTCGCACCTGTTCGGGTAACAACGCACTGGAACACCATCATAAAAAGTGACGAACACAGCGTGTGCGTCCAGCGACGGGTCGACTTTCTCACCGCATTCGGCCCAATACGAGTTCGAGTCGTCTCACGGACGCATGCTACGAGTACGATAAAGGTGCACCATAATTTTTCCGAGCTCTCCGCTTAAGGAGCTCTATACCTAACCGGAAAAAAGGTTTTGGACGAAAATTAAAGTGCTACCAGATGTCAAATATCATGACCAAAGTATACTCGGAAACCTATTGCAACGCAAGGCTGGAGCAAAGATCTGACGCTTTTGGGTTAAGGAGCATGCTAATAGTCGTTCAGAAAACGTTTCAGTCAAAAAGTGCTACCTCTATCGTAGGGGCGCAGCAGGTTTTTTTCTGCTCCTCGCATGAGGAGCTCAATATCTCACCTGAAACATGACTTCGGAAACATTCGTTCGCGCAATCCGACCAAACCTTCCAATGCGGTGGTCCACAAACAAATATCCCAGTAAAATAATAATAGTATCCGGTGGTTACTCACGTGAGGAGCTCAGCCGGTCAGAAAATGTTGAGCCGAAAAGTGGTACCCCTACCGTGGGATTGCCCACTCGAGCATCTCAAGGTCGGAGGCAGCGGTAAACGCCGACTTCCCGCCACGTTCACCGCAAACCGACCTTGAGCACGGTTACGGTGGGCCTACAGTCATCAAGTCACCGAGGTGGATTGTTAAGCTATACGTTGTCATTCTGGGCTGGGGCTTACAGACTCGCTCTTTGCCAGTGGCCTCTCGCCTCGGTATTGACACCTTGAGTAGGGTCCCGCCCACCGCTCCCTATTCTCTTTTGTGATTTTTGCAAAACACGGGCCACGTACGATAATTGACGACGTTTCTTCTTGTACGGGAAGATTCGACATGTTCCTGCCCTTCCATCCCTACCAATGATCGCCATCTTTGATTGCTTCGTCGCCTCCGACATCACCGTCGCTTCGATGTTCACCCTTGCCCTTCAGTCGGCAGCACGGGTACGGCACATGTCCCCGCTGCCACGCTAGACAAAACCTACTACTATTAGTACTATTAGTAGTTTGTTCTTTCTTTCGCCAACGAAAACAAGGCACTGCCGAAAAACTCTGTGATTGCTGGCCACACAGCACCTGCACCTATGACCCCTGGCCGCTCGGCTCCTTTGTCGCCTCTGGCTGCGACGCATGAAATCTTCTGGCCGTCTTTCCACTGGAACCCCCGTCGCAGAAAATTACGCAGCTACAGGCCTCGATGACCCCCCGTCGCCCGTCGGTGCGACGGGCCGTCACTACCCCCACTACCATCCCTGCCATCATCTCGCCACGTGATACGCGGCCGTGGTCATACTTGGCTGTCGCCACGTGCCCATTTCGTGTTTTTACGCCTGTCGCGACGCTACCCCGTACGCCCGAAGTGTCACCACCGGGCCACTGATAGTACCGATTTTGAGGTTCCCTCCCGCCCCTGGCAAAACCCCTCCGTCGCTTGCCGTCGACATGGATTATCTCAGAGCTGCTACCGCGGAAACGAAAATGTGCTTCCATCGTGCCGTATTCACACGCCGACCGGGAGCGGCTCAACAGGAAGGGCCTGCGCTCCGTGTCAACTCTCACAAACAGCAACGGCATGCCGAAGGTAGGCGGACAGCACTTCAATACGCAGGCTCTTACTTATGTTTATCCTCACGTTTTTATTTACAGCTCAACTCGCTCGTAGGAAGTTTTTACTCTCGGCGAGCTTCTGGGCAAGCCGTGTGGCCACAGGTGTTGGTTTGGAATTGAGTGAAGACGATACGCATTGTCGGGGACACTACGTCGTAGCTCTGCCGGCGTAGTTGGCGAAGTCCGCGCTCAGCAACTTGGACCAGAACACCCTCCCCTTACCGTGTCACTCTAGACGACGTTTCGGTATAAACACCAAAAGCACTACTGAAATAGCAGTCGCTGAGTATTATTGTAGCCCAGTGGCTATGGTGCCTATTTAACAAACTTCCGCGCCTTCCGCGGCAATGTCGGATTTAAAAAGGGACGGGGGGGGGGGTGATTTTTTACCACCCCTTCCCTAACATCCACTTCCATTTTTTTTCGTGACATGACCTCGTGTCATGTTAAAATGACCCAAAGCGGAGAAAACCACCCCGGCCACCAATCGGTCTGCGATCGCGGTAAGGTAATCACGGGCCATATATGAAACGTTTTAAACGAAGCTTCCGGCGCCAACCTTGGCAACATAGAATGTACCACCAGCAAGCTCTCTGTCGATTGGGCGTCATCGTAGAGTTCTCTGTTGGGCCGGCGCTCCGAACCAGCGCCGCCAAGCTGACCGCCTGTACCGCCGAATGCGAATGCTACGTAATAATAGGCGCCGCAGAGCAGGAACATCTCTCGGGGCAATGATGAACGCTTTCTCGCGTGCGGCTACGGTTGGCTGCATCCCGCGCGATGGTTGGAATCCGCGCGACACAGCACTACTACGGTTTCTTCTTTTCCAAATGGAGCCCACTCTTAGTCCAAGGCCCACAGAGCGGTTTAAGGTGATTTGGAAAAAAAAACAGCGAGTGCACACCGACCCACTGGGGGATCATTTCGTACCTTTTCTCGACGGCCGGGTCTGGCCAAGCTACACGTTTCCTCGACATACTGTCAGGGTGCTACCTACTGAGCTGCAGGGGTTAAATATCGACCAATGGCACAGCCCAGGGTAATCCTTATGACTCTCCCCCCCCTCTGAAGGGTGAGATCTTTGGGACTTCGGTACCGCATACAGCCGTACGTTGGCGTCTACCAGCTTCGTTTCAATACCTGGGGAACCAGGGAGACATGTTTTTAGGGACGCACGCGCAAGTGTTTCTATAAAAGAGAGGTTCGAAGTGAGATTCGAACGCGTGTCCTCGACGACGCCAAATGTGAGGGTGTTTATTAATACCTACTAAGCTATTATGGGTAAAATATCGATCGACTACCCAGCCTAGGGTAATCCTTATAACAATACTATACCATGCACAATCAGTTGGGGCTGTACGGGGTTCTGAATAGGTGTCTAAAAGTTAACTCAGGTGGCATAACACACTTGTCCGACTAACTCTACATAACACGGACGAATCTCGAGGCGCAAGCGACGTGATCAGCTATAGGTTTTACGGAACCGGTTGCGCTCGATTTTGTTTTTGTTTTTGTTTTTGTTTTTGAGTTTTGTTTTGCCGTATTCGTTCGTAGTGCTTGTTCGTTTGCGTCGTGGGTTTGGTGCGAACTCCTCCGTTTTTCGTGTTGGCTCCGACTGCTTTTAAAAGCATACTTGGTGCCGTCAGTTATCCTATTATTGGTCATTTTTTTCCAATTTGTTTTTGTGTGGAATGTCCCTGGTCGATCGGTGTCTGTCGTCATCCAACGGTCGTGATGTATTATCCGGAGAATTTGAAAACAGTCAACCTGGGTATGAATGCTGACACCGCCTTTTATTTTATTAGGCCGCTCTTTGTCTCCACAACCTGTACTTGCTGTGTGGCTACTGTATAGCCTCTGCGACCATCTCAAGTTTCGCCGACAGCGTTTTTCTCCCCGCGCGAAATGCCTTTCTGCGTCATTGCCCTTTGCCGTTGACCACACAAGCACAAGCTGGCTGGCTTGGTCTTGCCCCCCTCCCCCCCGCACCACCCCGTTCCTTCGTGGGTGGTTAATGGGAAGATCGGGCCGCTCATCATGCATGCAGCGCAGGATTGTGGGGGTTCGTTCTCCCTGTTTTTACGATACAGATTCGCCCCGTTCCCCCTTTATACTGGGGATACGGTGCTAGCCCCGGTGTTCGTTGGCGTGTTTTGAGCCCTTCCTTGTCGGGTGCTGCTGGCTGCCTCCTCCCTCCTGCTCAAGGCGGAGAAAATATATACGAGCTTCATTTTTTCTTCGGACGAACGCCGTCAACTTTTTTCGCGTGAAAAAGAAGACGCTTGCTACATAAATGGGCATACATTTTGTCTAATCTTTTGACCCCTTTTCCAGCACTGGTTGTGGCGCAGTTTGTCAAGCTTTCACGCAAAACACTACATACACATACCTGATACTTCGTCGCCGCAACAGCTTCCAGCATGTGGTCGGTAGAAAAAGCAAAACCATATCTCCCTGATCTCACGGGTGAACATACGTTATCCCCTTCCCCCTCGGCACAAACCCCAACGTCGAAAACCTTACCATACATTGAGGGCACGTTGTCGAGCTGAAAAAGCACCACACACAATGTGGCGTCAACTTTTTAATTGTCGCAAAACTAACCACACACTAATTCCAAGTGATTGTCGAAAACTAAAAATGCTTGCAAATGCATTAATAGTGCGGAAGGGAATGCTATGGTTCGGGTTAGGTGTAAGGCTGAGTTGGCGTTGTGCGAGTTTTCAGTTTGACAGCAGTGGGCCTGGAATGGTTGGTATAGATCTCGATCTTGGGTTTTGGCCCAAAAGAAGAGCCGTTTTTTAACCATTTTGGAACCCAGAAAAAACGACCAAAACAGTAAGAGTTAAAGCCTTGTCAACGATCTATTAATAGTGGCCACTGGGTTTGTACCATTTCCACTAAGGGGAGATAGGGTACCTTCAGGTGTTTGTTCTTGCACCTCCCCTAGTAGCTGGAAGGAAACTTCCAGTCCAGTGAGCCCCTCTGCCCCCACGCGCAGCCCCCCGATTCCCGTTTTTGAGATGTACCTGAGAACTGCGGTGCATTCGGTAGATGCTTGACAATGCTCAATGAAGGTGCTGATATTATTTCTGCCTTTTTACCCCCCCCCCCTCCTTCATACCAACCATCTCCATCCCCCTACGTACACCGACCATGGTTGAGTTGTCGCGATAATCGCAAGAAGGCTCGCCTACCCACTGTACGCCTCCCGCACCACCACCCCCGGTCCTCTCAGTGGCATCAAGACACATGTCCTCGACCTACGGAAGCCTACGGGCGAACTACCGTCACAATTAAACAACAAGGGGTCAGGGGCACACCTTCCACTGGCTAGCACTGGCTAGCACTATAACACTGCCCGCGCTGTTGCCGTCCACCGCCCCACCAACCACTCTGCTTCTTGTGGCCCCACTAACCCTAACCCTAACCAGGGTACCGCACCCCGTATCGTGAGCTTGTCGTGGCCGCGACGTGTCTACTGCCCCCGATAACGGGGGAACCCCCCCCCCCCTTCCGCCGCCCCCGGGTTCGTTCCTGCTTTTGCTGCTGCCGTGCTCGTCACTGGCGTTCTTCGCTTAGGGAGGTTGACATCAACAGTTAGCACGTGTGCGATGCGCATACACACAAGCCTTTTAGCCGAGACGGCCAAGAAGCAAGGCGTGAAGCTCACGGGGGCCTTACCGTAGTTACGTGATTATGCAGGATTGTGGATAGTTGTTCTTAACCAACAGTATGCNATCGACTACCCAGCCTAGGGTAATCCTTATAACAATACTATACCATGCACAATCAGTTGGGGCTGTACGGGGTTCTGAATAGGTGTCTAAAAGTTAACTCAGGTGGCATAACACACTTGTCCGACTAACTCTACATAACACGGACGAATCTCGAGGCGCAAGCGACGTGATCAGCTATAGGTTTTACGGAACCGGTTGCGCTCGATTTTGTTTTTGTTTTTGTTTTTGTTTTTGAGTTTTGTTTTGCCGTATTCGTTCGTAGTGCTTGTTCGTTTGCGTCGTGGGTTTGGTGCGAACTCCTCCGTTTTTCGTGTTGGCTCCGACTGCTTTTAAAAGCATACTTGGTGCCGTCAGTTATCCTATTATTGGTCATTTTTTTCCAATTTGTTTTTGTGTGGAATGTCCCTGGTCGATCGGTGTCTGTCGTCATCCAACGGTCGTGATGTATTATCCGGAGAATTTGAAAACAGTCAACCTGGGTATGAATGCTGACACCGCCTTTTATTTTATTAGGCCGCTCTTTGTCTCCACAACCTGTACTTGCTGTGTGGCTACTGTATAGCCTCTGCGACCATCTCAAGTTTCGCCGACAGCGTTTTTCTCCCCGCGCGAAATGCCTTTCTGCGTCATTGCCCTTTGCCGTTGACCACACAAGCACAAGCTGGCTGGCTTGGTCTTGCCCCCCTCCCCCCCGCACCACCCCGTTCCTTCGTGGGTGGTTAATGGGAAGATCGGGCCGCTCATCATGCATGCAGCGCAGGATTGTGGGGGTTCGTTCTCCCTGTTTTTACGATACAGATTCGCCCCGTTCCCCCTTTATACTGGGGATACGGTGCTAGCCCCGGTGTTCGTTGGCGTGTTTTGAGCCCTTCCTTGTCGGGTGCTGCTGGCTGCCTCCTCCCTCCTGCTCAAGGCGGAGAAAATATATACGAGCTTCATTTTTTCTTCGGACGAACGCCGTCAACTTTTTTCGCGTGAAAAAGAAGACGCTTGCTACATAAATGGGCATACATTTTGTCTAATCTTTTGACCCCTTTTCCAGCACTGGTTGTGGCGCAGTTTGTCAAGCTTTCACGCAAAACACTACATACACATACCTGATACTTCGTCGCCGCAACAGCTTCCAGCATGTGGTCGGTAGAAAAAGCAAAACCATATCTCCCTGATCTCACGGGTGAACATACGTTATCCCCTTCCCCCTCGGCACAAACCCCAACGTCGAAAACCTTACCATACATTGAGGGCACGTTGTCGAGCTGAAAAAGCACCACACACAATGTGGCGTCAACTTTTTAATTGTCGCAAAACTAACCACACACTAATTCCAAGTGATTGTCGAAAACTAAAAATGCTTGCAAATGCATTAATAGTGCGGAAGGGAATGCTATGGTTCGGGTTAGGTGTAAGGCTGAGTTGGCGTTGTGCGAGTTTTCAGTTTGACAGCAGTGGGCCTGGAATGGTTGGTATAGATCTCGATCTTGGGTTTTGGCCCAAAAGAAGAGCCGTTTTTTAACCATTTTGGAACCCAGAAAAAACGACCAAAACAGTAAGAGTTAAAGCCTTGTCAACGATCTATTAATAGTGGCCACTGGGTTTGTACCATTTCCACTAAGGGGAGATAGGGTACCTTCAGGTGTTTGTTCTTGCACCTCCCCTAGTAGCTGGAAGGAAACTTCCAGTCCAGTGAGCCCCTCTGCCCCCACGCGCAGCCCCCCGATTCCCGTTTTTGAGATGTACCTGAGAACTGCGGTGCATTCGGTAGATGCTTGACAATGCTCAATGAAGGTGCTGATATTATTTCTGCCTTTTTACCCCCCCCCCCTCCTTCATACCAACCATCTCCATCCCCCTACGTACACCGACCATGGTTGAGTTGTCGCGATAATCGCAAGAAGGCTCGCCTACCCACTGTACGCCTCCCGCACCACCACCCCCGGTCCTCTCAGTGGCATCAAGACACATGTCCTCGACCTACGGAAGCCTACGGGCGAACTACCGTCACAATTAAACAACAAGGGGTCAGGGGCACACCTTCCACTGGCTAGCACTGGCTAGCACTATAACACTGCCCGCGCTGTTGCCGTCCACCGCCCCACCAACCACTCTGCTTCTTGTGGCCCCACTAACCCTAACCCTAACCAGGGTACCGCACCCCGTATCGTGAGCTTGTCGTGGCCGCGACGTGTCTACTGCCCCCGATAACGGGGGAACCCCCCCCCCCCTTCCTCGCCCCCCCCCCGTTCCTCTCTACAAGCATCCCCGCCCTCAGTACTCGCAAACACGTCGTGTTATCCGCGTTGAAGTTTTCGACCCCGCCGCCCTCCTTGTCAACAAGCTCTGGGCGGATGGAGTGCCTACAGAGTAAAAAATAGCCCGCTACAGGAATTCTCCAGCACGGTGGAAGGGTGAACCTAAAAGCCAAAGCAGCGCACAAACGTTGGCCGGGCGGTGCGGGCAGGTTTAGGCCAGAGACTACATTTTCTTCATGCGGAGGTCGCCACGATACGGAGCGGAGTAAGCACAAAAGCGACGCACACGAAAATACCCACCAACCAAGACACCGACTGCCCACACCACAGTCGCTATGGGCAGCAGGGCAGGGCAGGGCAGGGCAGGGCAGGGCAGGGCAGGGCAGGGTGCCGCAGGCACATTTAGTGGGCAGCACTGCCAAAAGGACGGGTAAACCAACCATGTTCGGTTCAGTAGACTATCATGAAAAATGAAAAGGGTTATGCGCTACAGCAATGTCATCATGGGTCGCCAAAGGGTGCATATAGATTTCTGTCACCGGGTGCATATATAATATGTTTCCGTAGTGGACAAGGATACACACACGCGTTCCTCTAGATCACCGGGTGGGTGCGTGTTCGCTCTTCTCGTGTCCCTGACACACAGACAATAGTCGACAGAACCAAGGCCGTCGTGCAAGTTTTAGCCCTGCTCCGGGCGGGAGGGCTAGACACATGCGCCGCGACCGTCGGGAACGATATTCGAAGCTTCCACACAGTAAACGTGCCACCAATGGTGTGTATACATCACCGCAAAATTCCAACTCCTAATCACCAAGCGTTCCAGTCAGGACCTGTGTTGACTGGGAGCGGTAGGTAACGCGTCAATCACTCAATCAATCATGAAACAGCTACCGAAGCGCGCATTTATAGAGCCAGATGACGTTGGGGACGATGTGATCGCCGAAGTTTTAGGACATGCATGTGGCTTACGGCAGCACCAGTACAGCTCGTTAACGCCGGATGGCATGCCGGGTGGGAGGGCCTGACGGGAGCGAGGTAGCGGCAAGGGGGGTCGATGGCACTAAGCGTTGGTAGCGGGTACAATACTGAAAATCAGAGAGCGGAGGGCATCAGGGAGCGTCGACTGGGGCATATCTATATTTCCTCGGCCATTGTTCGTCGCATGATGAACCGATCGCGGAGCCTTTTCGGAAAATCACCGCTCGGACCGCTCGGCGACGTGTAGTTACAGTAGTGAAGGCTATCAACCAAGTTATACACATTGCTGGCCCTTGGGGGAATACAATCTGAGCAGTGCATTATCGATAATATCTCTGTCAGGCATCTCCACGCATTCCATTTTTTTTTGTATTGGGTCGAGGCTTCATAACTGTCTCTGAAAATCCCTATGTACACTGGGATCCTTCGGCGTGTCATCCACGGCAATTTCGGGGTCTTCAACCATAGAAAACAAGCACCCACTCTTCGATGCACGCGCCTCAACCCGCTTACTCCGAATTGGAACTTGTTCACTTTTACCTCTAAACTTATTAGTATATGCAGCCTGCTTTATGATGCTGAGGTATCGGGGGTCAATACTCACACTCGAACTCTCAGCGGACGACCCATGCATCTCTATTCTTCTTCCCGTCGGGGTTAGGGGCAGTCTCGCACCGCGCACCAGCCCTGATTATCCTCTCCTCCCCAGCTCTTGGCATCTCTGTCCCCACACTATTACCCTACTGTGGCTGGTCCATTAACCCCATTCTTATGTCCCTCCACCAAAATGCCCTGCACCTTCCGACTTATGTATGCGTGGGTTGGCTTGTCGACGCCAGATGCTTCCCAGATGCCTACAACTTTCAGCATTCTTGCATCATGTCGGGTAGACCCCTAAGCTACTTTTCGAGCCAGACGCAATTTCGCTTCAACCAAGGATGTTGTTTCAACTGCCATGGAATAGACTAAACTAAAATAGGGATCCCAACGCCGCTACAACGGTTCCCACCACATTAAGCTAAATGTGCCCCCGAAAGTGGACAACACGACGCACGTCACCACGAGAGCGATGGCGACGACCGTAGGATACTAGACTTGTCTGGGGGCTGTCTGCTTATCTATTTACTGCGGCGGTGGGTGCAGTAGTTCCGTCGGCCATCTCTTCTCGCCCGATATTCACATGCACGTGATCGTGTTATATCAATAGTAATGTCATATCTCTGCTGAACGCATGTATGACGACCAGCGTATAATTCATCTTTCACAAAGAGATAAAAGTTACCGGGCCGCCAGGTACTGCAAAGGTAGTACAGCCATGGGTGGTCTGGTTTGTGCGAACTTCGATGTGTGCTCTTAACCCTTTTACTACTGGAAACAGTATACAACACTAAATTCAAGTAGTTCGTCCTCAAAAACGTGGGTGTGGTTCTAATTGTATGTTACGGTTCAAGACCGTTTCAGCAGTTACGATACTATTAATAGGCGTTTTCGTAATAGCAGGGGCCGCGGTGTTTGCGGCCCCTCTCCATTTGTCGAGTGGCCGCCCTTTTGGTCACTCGCTCTTGTTCACTTAGTCATCGCATCGACCTGTGGCTTTGAGCAATCAGATTACCACATCCATCTTCCAGGGAAACTTCCTCCCATACACTAGAAGCACGCTCCACCCTCTTGGTATACGTATGAGCGCACCTCATCGGCTCGGTCGGTTCATCGCCTACCTTGAGGTTGGTCAGATTGTTATCTATCCTATGCATTTCACATGTCGGCTTGCTGAAATCCTTGCTTCCCAGTGGCAAGACCCAGAGGGTACTTGCAAAGATAGCCAATGCATATATTGTCTACCTCATCCTGACCCCAGACCTCTCGGCCTAAGGGCGATGCACTCACTACATGGTGTCCAATCCGAGACAAGCGCTTGCACGCATTGGGAATCATTCCACGCTACCTACCGTGGCTTGATGTTTTGTGCTTTTAGGCGGGACCTTCGGTCTCGCTGGTGTTTTTGTTTTCGCGCGCGCCTGGGCCTCGTACCGGCTACGGATTGTTTGTTTCGCGCGCACGTATCCTCCCACTCCAGCGATCCTGCTGTGGTCGACTACGTTTGGTACATGTAACTGTTATTGTGACCGACGCCCGACGTCCCAGGAGAACACTTCTTCTTCTTCTCCTCCTCGATGTAATACAACACGAGAGTCCTTCCAAGTGCCGTTTACCTCGCCTGACTGCGTAAGACCTATCACGCCCCAGAGCATCGATCACGCTAGCGTGATCTGTCGAGATTCTGTGGGCTAGGGGCAGCGATTAGAGCGAATACCGTATCTCAAAGATGGCTGACCTGGAAGAGAGAATGTCAGAGATGCAGGCACGAATGGACGAGCAATCCCGCTTGCTGCAAGCAACGACGGAGGAACTGGATAGGGAGAGGGCTTCTCGGAGAAGCGAAAGAGTGGAGGCCGGGAGAGAACCTGGAAGCCCCGCCATCGCCACGTCCGATCGAGTGCCCGACTCCTTACTCAACCGTTTCGTCGAGCAACTGCAGCTGCAGAGCGGCGGAGGAGCTACCGGAGCGACCTCCTCGTCGACCGTGCCACCATCAGAGCCTCAAGCTCGCCCAGGAACGTTGTTGTTGGCTAACATCCCTAAGTTCGGCGGTGACTCGTCGACGGGTTTTGTGTGGATAAAGTTATTTGTGTCTTGGGGCATGTCGGCCAACTGCTATGATGCTCTAACAGCAGTAGAGCCTATTCAACTCGGTGGTGGTAAGAGCGTAATAGAACTGGAACAGAAACATTCGAAAGTTAACATCACCAAAGCTCAGGCAGCGTGGCAAGGCTTGCTGAATGGAGCAAATTACCCTCCCCTTTTGGATGCTATCTTGGCTGCCGGCTCTCCGTCTGAGGCCTGGACAGTTATCCTCGCTTGGTATTCCCCTAACGACGAGGCTGCAAAGTATAGAACGCTGAGAGCGTTTGAAGTACTGGTTATAGGAGAACAAGAGTCTCCCAACGAGTATTTTTCCCGGGCGTATCTAATCGTAATGAAAATGCGTGAAATGGGTGTTCGGAAAACAGATTTAGAGACGAACCGACACATTCTCCGTTGTCTTTCGTCTAAGTACGAGCTTGTCAAGCTCGTACTTATGATGCGTGATTCCTTGACCAGAGCGGACCTTGAACGCATGGTGCTGGAGTCGTTCCATGAGATGGAGCGGAAGAAGGGGGGAAAGGAGGAGCAAGGGGCAAGTGCGCACGCCCTGATCGCCAACGGTGCTGACCGTGGGGTGACGGGCGGCGACGATGGGGGCAAGGACGGGGGACGCCACCGAAAGAAAGGGCGGGGGAATGGAGGATCTGGACAGCAGCAGCAGCAACCACAGCAGCAGCAGCAGCAGCAGCAACAGCATCCACAGCAGCAGCAGCAGCAGCAACAGCGACCACAGCAGCAGCAGCAGCAGCAGCAGCAGCAACAGCGACCACAGCAGCAGCAGCAGCAGCAATCACAGCAGCAGCAGCAATATCCCCCGCATCCGCAGCATGGAATGGCCTGGCATGGTGGTGGCCAACAGCAGTGGCAACCGGGGTGGCGCGGGCCTGGCCATGGTGGTTGTGGCAGCGGAAATTTCGGATGGCAAGGCCGAGGGCGCGGTGGTGGACCTGCCGAAAGGGGGGGCGGTGGTGCCAAGCCTCAGTATCCCCCCCCGTCCGGTGGCTATCCACCAACGTACGCCAACAGGCTGAATGGTCATGGATTTGGCCGAGCCAACGTCGCCATTACGTCGGGTTTCCGGAGTGTCGAGGATGAGAGCACTGCGCTGCTGGAGTGGCTCGAACAGCTCGAACAGCTACAACTACCGACGTTCGACCCGGCTACATATGGCGACCCAGCTACTTACAGTGACTACTGGGAGTCGCCGGATCTCCAACAGTATCCGTACCCGCCCCCGTCGTCGCATCAGCAACATTATTCCCAAGATTCCCGCCTTCCAGCCGCTCCTTCGTCCACTTCTGCCACCCTTACCTCTACCCCCCCGGATCCCGCCTCCTCTGGTGGAACGGCTCTGCGCATGTGTACGGCACATTTTGTGCCTCAAGGCGAGTTTGAACATGCTTTTGTTGGCCAGTCAGCAGTAGCGATTTATGATCGTAGCGTATGGATGTGTGACAGCGGTGCGAGTGACCACATGACCGGAGACTCTAAATATGTGTTTAATAGAGAGGCGCCCTCTAAGGGTAAATAATGGGTAATGATTGGCGATGGCAGAGCCATGAAGGTACTTTGTGTAGGGAGCCTAAACTTAAACCTGCACGGCAACACAGATGTAGGCGTACATTTACCACGGGTATACGTAGTGGACGGGCTCGCGGTTAACTTGTTCTCATTGCATGCGGTACAGGTAAAGCATCCTGTTACCAGGTTTTCGCCCTCCCACCCAGTAAATCTGGCTGCAGTTGCTGCCGTACCCCCTTCCCTTCCCCCCACCCCCGTTTCGGCCCCTGTAGAAACGAATGGAATTCAGGAGGAGGATTTTCTCCCGCCCCCGCGCACAGGAGAATTACACGACAGTGTTGATTACCAGGGTGATTTTCCCCTCACGTCCACTGTAGGACAATGTATAGATTCTACGGCACCGGTCCCCCCCTCGGTCCCCCCGATCCCTGTTGCTCAGAACGAGATGGCCGCCGCAGTACTGGCGCCGGGTAAACGGATCCTTTTCATTGGTAAGCGTCCTGTGTCTGAGGTTGATATTAACACCTTCCACGTTTCCCACGCTCACGCCAACGAATCTATTTTGAGGGCAACGGCACGGCAGCATGGGATCCGCCTCACGGGTCAGGTCGTCCCCTGCGCGGGGTGTTCGATGGCGAAGGGGATCAGAGCAGCGGTGCCGAGGTCGACGTCCTCTCGGGCAAAGTTTCCTGGGGAATTGGTGCACATCGACCTCGCCGGACCGTACGAAGCTTCCATTGGTGGGTCGGAATATTTAATCATGTTTACCGACAGCGCGTCGAGGCTCATGCGACCGTACGGCCTGAAGAGGAAGTCTGACTTGCCGCTGATGGTGGAGCGTTACATCGCCGACATGGGACAGCCCTGCGCATTCCGCGCAGATGGTGAATTTACCAGTGGCGCGTACGTGCGCATTTGCGACGGTCGAGGCATTCGCCGTGAGAATACGGCGCCGGGGACCCCGAAACACAACGCTCCTGTCGAGAGCAGCATCTAGAGGGCGGCCAAGGCTGGCCATGCGGCCCGCCTGGAGGTTTCCCGCCTCTTTCCAGGTGTCAAGCTCGAGGCGGTCAAGAAAGTCCACTCAGCCAATGGTGGTCGTCTGGCTAGAGGCGATCCTATGGGGAGCGGAATGCATGAACCGCTCGGCGACCACGGCGAACCCCGGTATGATGTCGCCGCATGAGGCGTACTACGGTTCTCCGCCGGAGTTAAAGATGCTCGCGTTTTTTCAGCCCGGATACATGCGCGTGATGCGCGATAAAAAATCACAGGATCAGGCCGTAGCATGCTATTACCTTAATGGTGGATACAACCACCCGTCTGACTGTTTCAAGGTGCTAAAGGCGTCCACGGGTGCGGTCTGTTACTCGCGCGACGTCGCGTGGGCACACCCTCGCGCCTCACTGGTGACGCCGCCGCAGCCAGCGGGGGGGGAGTTGGTTTCGTCCGCTGCTACGCCGACGCCACCGGAACTGCCGGATATGCTATATGTGCCAACGTATGCCGCACCACCGTTTGTTGCAGCGCCTCGTACCACGCCGACGCCGCCATCCCTACCGCCTATTGGGTCTCCGCCGCCACCGCCGCCATCCCTACCGCCTGTTGGGTCTCGGCTACCACCACCGTCGACGCCGCCGCTGCTACCGCCGTCGATGCCGCCGGCCGAGTTTCCGCCTGCCGCGCCGTCGCCTGGAGTGTCGCCGATACCACCGCGTGTTGTCCGGGAAGTTGGCCATTACGGGGATGTTCGGATGCCGGGGCGCACGAGGGGAGAAAGTAAGGCCATTCTCGAGGATAATGGTCTGCAGGCAGGTGCATCGGAGCAAGCTCTCAACCACTACCTTGGAAGCCTGTCGATGATGGGCCGCACTGCGTTCGTGTCAATGATGGCGGAACATGAAGACATCGAAGCCACCCTCCGCAACGATCGGCCGCCCCGCGACCCCCCCAACCTCTCTGACTATCAAGCGAGTGACCTCACGACGCCCACGAGCTATGCTGGGGCTATGGCATCGGGGCAAGCCCCGATCTGGTGCGATTCGATGTCGCGTGAGATTCTTGGTCTCCTGGATGCGGATACCTTCGCTGCGGTCCAGGAATAACAATCAGTGGATAACGTTATCGACTCCAAATGGGTGTTTGACGTGAAGAAGGACGAGCTTGGACACATCGTCAAGTTCAAGGCAAGATTGGTGGCGCGGGGATTTAAACAACGTGAGGGGATTGATTTCAGTGAGACTTTTGCCCCAACGGTCTTTGGTGCTTGTGTGCGTTTGTTGACTGCGATTGCATGTGCTTTAGATTTGGACTTATGTTATTTTGATATACAACAGGCGTTCGTTCAGTCCAACTTGGAAAAAGATGTTTCCATGCGAATGCCACAGGGCTGTGAAAGTTTGTCTGGTAAAGTAGTGCGATTAAATAAGAGTCTGTATGGCTTGAAGCAGGCGTCGAGATCGTGGAACATTCACTTGACTGCTTGCTTGACGAAACTGCGTTTCCAGCAGTGCCTTGCGGATGTCTGTGTTTTTCGTTTGGTGGAAGAAGGGCGAGTTGAAATTACTGCAGTCATCCACGTTGACGATATATTCGCTGTGGGACTCAAGAGCAGATGTGATCGTTTCTGCGAAGATTTAGGCCGGATGGTGCCTGTGAAAAATCTTGGTGAGCTGCGTTGGTACGGTGGTTGCCAATTTTCCAGAGACCGCCTGAACGGCTTGCTGAAGGTTTCGCAGAAGATTTTCACCGATTTGTTAGTGGAAAAGTTTGGCGTAGTTGACGAGAAGAGCATTCCGATGCCTGTTGGAGCAAAGCTGGAGGAATTCAGTCAGGACGAGCCTGTGGGTACCTGGCCTTTTCGTGAGCTGATTGGTAGTCTGATGTGGCTGGCTACCCAAACACGGCCAGACATCTCGAACGCAGTGCGTGCGGTTGCCAGGTATTGCGCTGGGCCCAGAGAGATACACTGGAAGACAGCACTCCAGTGGTATTTTAGCGTATGTTAAGGGAACGAGTGGATACGATATTACTTTCCGAAAAGGGTTAATGCTGGTCTGTTGATGCAGGTGTTTGCCGATGCAGACTACGCGAGCAAGGCAACCGATAGGAGATCGGTTTCGGGGGGAGTGATAATGTGTGGGGGTGCTTGTGTGTGCTGGTTTTCTAGAACTCAGAAGTGCGTTACGCTTTCCACTACTGAAGCAGAATACGTCGCAATGGCGGAGACTATGAAGGAAGTGTTATTTCTGCAGCAGGTTTGGTGTTTCATGTTGCCGGGAGTGGGGACACCATGTGTGCCGGTGTTCGAGGATAACGAGGGTGCTGTGCAGCTCGCGCAAAACCCCGTGACCAACTCGAACTCGAAGCACATCGATGTACGCCATCACTTCCTGAGGGAGCTAGTTGCGAAGGGAACGATCTCCATAACGCACGTGCGGTCGGCATGGCAACATGCTGATTTCTTGACAAAACCGTTGAGTGCGGAGGCATTCCAGTTCCACTGCAACTTTGTCATGAACATGGGCTGGGTTTGATGTTTTTTATATGTTGATTTGGCGGGAATGGAGGAGTAGGTTTGCGTTGAATTGAAATGGATGAGCATATGGTGAATTGAAAGGGATCATTATTCGATTGAGAAATGTTTTAGGGTAACAGAGAACATGCTGATTGGAAGAGACAATTAGTATCGCGTCCGAAAGATAAGTATTTGGCGCGACAGATGGATATTCCGAACATTGACGTAAACGTGGAAGTATTTAACATTTTTGTTGTTTCGGGAGAGTTTTATATTTCTAAGAGGTTAAGAGGGTATACATATTCGTTCGTGATTAATTATTGTAGCACCGGCATTTGATGGGTCGATGAATGCTTGTTCGCGAGGGAGATGATTCGGGTACTTTAAGCGCCAGGTAAATTATTTGTTTAAAGTCATGCAAAACAGGATTAGTGCTATCTCGCTTTACCGTCGCGATCTGTGTATCTATGGCGGGAGTAGGGGGCAAAAGGAGACTTTTGTCCGGGGGAACGAAGTTCTTCGCGATCTCTGGTATTATGCTTTTTGCCTTTCTTTTTACTTTTTAGGCGCGGCTGTTGTAATTTCTTATGTGATTGCAGTAGTTTATATGGGAGTTTGTAAGAGGTTTTTGCTCGTTGGGACGGGTTTCCTCTTACTATCATCGTTGAGTACATTCATCTTTCATCTTGGCTCATCGCCTGGAGCTACGAATACCGTTTTACATTGGCAGTTTGTAGGTTCGTGGTGTTGATATTGTGTACTTGTGTAATTGCCGTTTTACCTGGCAATGGTAACGATATACCAATTTAAAGTGTTCATTAAAAGGGTTTCCAGCAGGGGGGCTGTTGTCATAGTTCATTGACGTTTGATTTTATTTGGTTTTGGTATATTTGGTTTGTATGTTGTCAGAAGGTTTCCCACGAGGTTTTTCCCTTCTTAATATGTATGTGAATGGCTATCATATGCCGTACACCGAGGAGGGGGGCTGTTGAGTATGCTCGGAGTACAGCTGTGATCTGGGAGTATCGCACAGCCATGTGCGGCGGAATACGTGGAATACGTATATGGTAGAAGGCATGTTTATTCCGGGGGATGTTTGGTACATGAAACTGTCATTGTGACCGACGCCCGACGTCCCAGGAGAACACTTCTTCTTCTCCTCCTCGATATAATCCAACACGAGAGTCCTTCCAACCTTCATCATGAGTGCCGTTTACCTCGCCTGACTGCGTAAGACCTATCACGTCCCAGAGCATCGATCAAGTACACCCACCTCAGTTCACCCTGGGCGGGTTCCGCGCTAAAGCTTAATGATTTTCACGACTTTTTCAGAGCGCGGTTTGCAATGCTGATATTTTGCACAAACTTTCGGCAGGGCATGTGGATCACGAAATTTTTGTCAGTGATTTGTACTTCTCCACAACAGTGGAAGGACAATATCGCTGCTAAGGTAACATAGCTGAGTACAGAGATAACATAGTAGCTGGTACGTAAGTAAGTAACTGACAGTATCACACAGCAGTAACAAACGTAGGATACCAGAGGCAACTCGGTTCCATTACGTCGCCACTACGTACCGCCGCGTACTGTAAGTGCCGTAGGTGTCTATAGTAAGCTGTGACAACACAGTAGTACGAATAGCAGCAGTATAAGAGTTCTACAGCAGAGCAGTAGGAGTCGTACACCTACCGGTATGTACATATGTATAGTTATGTGTGTGCATTTTTCGCACTTTTCGCAACTTTTCTCTCCGCGCGAGCGCTTTTCGGCAAAACGCTAAGCACCCCGACACGGGAGGCCCGGCCGGACACATTGGTCGAGGTTTGGGCTCGATCCGAGCTCTGTAGCTCGCGTGGCGGGCGCTCAAAGTTTTTTTTCCCGCGGGAGTGGATAAGCCGATTTCCCTGGTTTCTCTGCGTAAGGCTTTTTTTGTACGTACGTGCCAGTAAATAATACGTAATGTCCTGTTGTTTGCCCTGATTTCACGAGCTGGTCATGCGCACACACAGGAGAGCGCAGACATATCGGTATACCACAGACAGTAGAAACAGAACATGCAGAGAGCCCAACGTTACTACTCTGCATAGGCACCAGCAGCAGGTAACACCGTGCTGGGTGATACACCCATCTGCGCTGTACTGCTGTGGCTAGCTGTTCATCGGAGCAAGCGGTCCGTAATCCACCATCTACCTTTCTGTTGTGCTGATATATGTGACTGACCCACTCTCACTTTGGCCTGAAATGTAATGGTCGCTTTGATCAAATAGGAGTACGTACCTCAACTGTTCATACGTACGAGTACATGTATTTTTTGTGTTTCTTTCCTGAAGCTCACTTCAGAAATCTACAAGACATCAGACAATATGCAGCAAACACAAACAACGAGGTCACAGCCCCGCCTAGAAGCACAAGCAGCAGACATTACTGTGGCGGGTCCGCGTTTACTGCTGCTGTGGCTATTGTGGTTGCTTCATCGGGGCTTGCATCCGTCATCAGCAATCGCCACCACACCTCTCCTCTCTTTGCGCTGCTGCCTGCTGCCTGCCTGTGCTTGCATGGTGTATGTGCGGCCTGTCGTGCATATGGCGCAAGCCGCGACAAATAATACTGTACCGGTATTTGGGCAAATCATTTTTTATGTTTAACTATTTATTTTCAGGTGCGGGGGTGCAATCTGGGCAAAACAAAAAATAATTACTGTAGATCGCATTTCCAATTTTATTATTTCGTACCAGAAATAGAGTTAATTAGTAATTATTTTCGGAGTTCGGGCACACGATAACCCAGACCCCCATATATAAGACAAACAGCAAACACAAACCAAGTGGATTTCTTACGTCGTAGGCAGGTGTGGTCGAGAGTTTCAGCCCCTTCTTCGATGCATCCTTTTCTACTTCTTCTGCAAATACTATCCCACCACTACTGCTGTACGAGCACTGCTGTGTCCCATGTGTCACGTGTGCGTGCGTGTGCGGTGTGTGCTGTGTGTCATAGACCTTCCATACCTTGAGCGCCACAACAATAAACTATTGATAAATATGATAAAATGTTTGGCGAGGTCATTAACAAATCTCTGAGAACGATCGAGTCAATAGTAGTAATGGTTCCTCATATTTCCGAGTATGTTTTATCCCCAAAAATGCAGGTGCAGTTTTTATAAATGATATTTGTACTATTATATAACAAAGTATAATTGTGATTTTTTTGCCCGGCGGCGCGTTTTCGCGCTCGGCCCTCGCGGCCGATCTCGCCGTCGCTCGGGTCGGCGGCCGGGGGATCGACCGGGGAGCGCGCCCCCCGGGCCTCGCCCTCGCCCGGGGCCCGTGGCCCGCGCGGGGCGCTCGCGAAGCCGAAAAAATAGAGTCGGTTTTACGGGTACCCCGTCCCACTCGGTCGAGCCGAGCAGGGCAACGTGAAACCCGGTCTCGGCGGCAGATTTTGAAAGGTGATTTTGCCGCGTCGGCATCAACACAAAGAAGGGCACACCGACGTGCACATCGAGCGGCATCGAACATCTATCTGCACGCATGCAGCAACACCAGCGACGCGACAGCATCCCTGACGTTGTACAGCGTATGGTTTGACAGGGGGGCACGAGCATGCTGCTGCATCAGGTGTGCGTCCTACGAAACGACGGTCTCACCGCACCGAGTTTTTTTCCGTACCAATTTGTCCGAAAATGTATGAAACGTTTCGTATTTGTTTTCAGGTCCAAACGTTCGTAATATTTCCGAGCATATTGGCAAGTGTACAGTAGTACCTCGCACGTACCAGGTATACCTGGTCCGTATCATGCGTCCTCTGCAACAGATACAACCACAGCAGCAGCAGTGCCACGCTCGTAGTGGTGTTATGCTACCGAGTGGTGCTGCTTCTTGCTCTCGCTCTGCTGTAGTGCGGCGGTATGGTCTGTTAGGTGGGGCATCGTGGTGCTGCTGAACATAATGATCGCGCTTGAACAAAAAGAACGAGCTCACCTCATGGAGTCTGTTATAATTTGTCCGGAAATGTAGGAATGGTTTGGTGTATGTGTCAATATCCAGACGGTCGTTTGGTTGGAATGTACACGTGAGACGTATCAACGTATTATTTACCAGGTTAAAAGTATGGCACTGCAGGGCAGATTTGAACGGTTATTCTTGCCGGTCGGCTATCCAACACAGAAGGAGGGCACACCGACGTGCACATCGAGCGGCATCGAACATCTGCACGCATGCAGCAACAACAGCGACGCGACAGCATCTCTGACGTTGTGCAGCCGTATGGTTATGACAGGGGGCCACGAGCATGCTGCTGCATCAGGTGTGCCTACCACAAAACGAGCGGTCTCACCGCACCGAGTTTTTTTCCGTACCAATTTGTCCGAAAATATATGAAACGTTTCGTACTTATTTTCAGATCCAAACGTTCGTAATATTTCCGCGCATATTGGCAAGTGTACAACAGTAGTACGTCGTAGGTACCAGGTATACCTGGTCCGTATCATGCGTCCTCTGCACCAGATACAACCACAGCAGCAGCAGTGCC
>MEHQ01003383.1:13301-46406 GCA_008828725.1 Saccharina japonica | reverse complement strand
CCCATCCCATCCCATCCGATCCGATCCAATCCCATCCCATCCCAATTATGCTGAATGCAGTGTGTAGTGGGTCACAGGCCCGGCCTGCTGCCCTCCGCTCGACGCAGCGCCTGGAGTTCGACATCCTCCGGCTCTTCGTCGCCGCCGTTCACCCCCCGCTGAAACGTGAAACATAGGCAGCGGTAGCGAAGAGGGCGCGACAAACAAACAAAAAAAAACACACACACACACAAAGAGGGACAACAAACAAAAACGGCAAAAAAACACGATTGAATACGACGTATATTACCGGTACAAAACAGACAATATACGTACATACTTCATAACCAAAAAAAAAAGCATACTCTTGAAAAAAAAAAACGTCTTGGGGGGGGGTCCATGTTTATTACATATATATATATACCCTCATACGGGATGTACGTCCTGCATGAGGACATGTAAAATCCGTAAGTACGCGCGATCGAAGTATTGCACTCAGCTACCTGGTAGCAAAGATGAGTTTCGACGAAATCCTCGAGCTCACAGCTGTTGTTGTTTTTTTAATATAGCGGCCGAAAATGCAAGAAGTTGCGGTATTTTATCACGCGCCTATGTGTATGTAGGCACTGTTGCAAGTGCCATTCATCATACGTCCGACAGCGGCAGACACAAAAAAAAAAAACTATAAATTTCCGTGGTTTTAAAACTACCAACATTTTGTCCCTATTTGCTATGGTCCTCCCTAATGTTACGGAGGACCACAGTAAATAGGACCAAATATCGTGAGTAAAAATAGGGAAATGTATAGGTTTTTGTGTATACCGAAGGTCCTATTTTACTATGCCCCCCCCGCAGTAGTGTACCACTTGATTAGCACTACGTAACTCATAGAAAATCTTGGGGTAAGGCTGCTCGAAAAAAAAATCTTCTTCGGAGTCGTATTTCGGGTCGAGATAAGGGAGCTACGTACGTACAGCAGTAGCTCCTCATGCTGGGAGGCGCTCAGAAAAGTAAGCCGCGACCCCTATAAGGCGGCATTCTCTTGCTCGGAATTCGGGGACTACAGTAGTACACCGGCCCTGTCTCACAAGAAATCTGAAATCGGGGCTCAGGCTGACTTTTCTTATTCTGGGCGCGCTCGCGAAAAACAAACACACTTCTTTATGCCGCGCTTTCTTATTTTGGTCCCCGAGAAAACGCCTTCCCAGTGAGTGGTGGCTTGGGCCCAGACCAGCCACAGGAAAGGGGTCACTTTCTTGAAATATTTTGCACTGACTACAGGGGCGCCCGGAAAAAAAAAAGAGAAAACGACACACCACACCCCCAGAGGTCGGAATAGAAAACCGTTTGCAACCGTTGTGATCACATGATGAAATAAGAAAATGGGAAAAAATAGGATCCTTATTTTCATTTTTTTTGCTTGGTTTTAGTAACCCCCCCCCTCCCCCTGTCTACGAACAAAAAAATATGCGACGGTCCACATTTTGTTTTTACGGGCGCCCCCGCTGACTAGCCTGAGAGTTTTTTTTTTTTTTTTTCAATTTCTCAGGCTGACTTTCTTGTGAGTTTCCTTTCTTATGAGCGGGCCGGTACGGTACTCGTACAGATGGGGGGGGGGGAGGCTCGGCACTTCTTTGTCTGGGAACGACGCACACGTCTACCGCAGAAATAACCCTACAGAAAGAAGGTGTGGACTGACCTCCCCATCCTTGCCGATGGGCAGGTACGGGGCGTCTGGGTGGGGCCGGAAACTCCACCTGACATCGTACGAAACAACAACAAACGGCATGGGAGACGTAACACAAAAAAGGAGGTTAGCAGAGAGACAAAAGACAGGAGAGAAAGAGGGAGAGAAAGAGCGATACAGAGAGAGAAAGGGAGAGAGACAGGAGAACAGAGAGACAAGAGAAAAGAGAGAGAGAAATAACGATATAGAGGGAGAGACATAACAGATTTAGATACGATAAGGCCACGGAGTTATGAACGGCATATAGAGGGAGAGACATAACAGATAGATACGAAGAGAGCCACGGAGTTATGAACGGCCTCGTAGGTTTCAGCTCTCCGTCGGTTAGCTAGCGCCTGCATTTATCTTTTCACAATGTTGTGGTTCTGTTTCAACACGTCGTCTAAAATACTGGAGGACGGAGAGAAGAAATGATTATCGAGAAAATGAAAAGCGAGTCACGGAGCTATGAACGACCCGTAGGTTTCAGCTCTCCGTTGGTTTTCGCCTGCATTTATATTTTCACAATTGTGGTTCTGATTCAACACCTCGTCTATAATACTCTCGAAAACGAAACCATTTCCATTTCCGATTTCCGATTACGATTCTGTTTGGGCATATGCCCACAGAGACACGACCGAGAGCACGCGAGAGCAGGAGTGGGGGGCGGGACGTACTATATCGTGCACGGCCGTAGTCATATGACGATAGAAACCTCGCATCCTTAACAAGGCCGGACGTCCGGTACGCTGGGTTTTCAGCAACAGGCAGACATTTGCTTCACACAGCGCGAAGCGCGTGAGGTATTGGGCGGTCGCATGAGGGATGAACTGACATCCTGATAAGAACCCCTGTAGGCGGACTTGCTATGCGGACGACAAGCCTCCAATGCATTGATTAAATATCTGGTGTGGCCCACTTCCAGGAGACAGCCAATGGGTATCACTAGTATCTGCCTAGTGGATGCCTTACCATATACACAACTAACGTGATGCGATCATTCCCCTTGTGCGGAGATGGATGCGTTATTCAACCCGCCACAAAAATATCTACAAGACCGCCATATGAGGTGACCGCCAAAACAAAACGAGAAAAAAAACGGTACCCTGGTTGTCGAGCTCCGCAGTTTGAGACGTGTTTTACAGCGTCGTCGCAGCGGCGACGCCAACCCAACCATAAATATATAACATATTGTGTGGAGGGGGCGTTATCTCATTTTTGCTTGCGTTTAAGTCATTTGACCCATTGTTACCACGCATCCTTCCGTGAGGCGGATCACGTTCCTACTTAATAGAGACACCTTCCAACAATTTGGGCGTTCATTACGTTGTTTCCATAAATATTACAAACACACTTGTTAGCTAATCTATCGGGGGGGGGGGCTGCACTCATGTCTATGCCATGGGCCGCTAGTCTTACGAGATTGGTGAAAACAAAAACAAAATGTCGGAGGGTTTCTGGTGTTGGCGCGAATGGGATGGCGGGTAGGGGCGCGTCTTTCTGTCTTTTTTTTTCACCGGTGACGACGAAAAACGCCAACGTCGGCGATCTCGAGCACATGGTCTCGCCACAGAAACTGCCACGATATAAACACAATTAACAAAGGGGGGGGGGGACAACCAAAACACCGGAACGTTACGTCAGCGAGAGCGAGCCAAAAAATAAAATAAATTACATGCCACAATTACACACATTGAGAAAGACGGCAGCCATTTCCTTTTTCGAAGAAGAACAACCTCGATAGGTTCAAGATATCAAGCCTCTCACGAACATGGACGACACCAAGCTACCAAAGACATCAATGAAATACGAAGACATGGAAGATAAAGATGTCAATCAGGACCATGGAGAATAAAATAAAATAAATCAAGGTGCAAAAAAAAAAGCAAAAAAAAAAAAAAAACTCGTTTCGCGCGGTGCTTTCTAGGGGGGCTGCAATATACGAGGGGGTCAGCGAAGAGGCGGCCTGTGGCGGTGGCCCCTTCGATGAGGGCTTCGCGAAGCACGTGTCAAAAAGTTTAGGTGATTTGATCGTTTTTGACCGGTGAGTTGCAAGGCTCGCCATTTTAGAAGCAGGCACCGCAACCACACCCTGGGTGAACTCGGTCCGTCATACAGCCCCCCCAGAAGCGCTCCTCTCGAAGGAAATGCGTGGGTCAATGGTTCAAATGACTAAGTGCAAGCGAACAATATGAGTACGCCTCCCCCCCCCCCCCCCCCCCCCCCCCGGAACGCCAAATATGGCGAGCTGAACCGCCAAAACAAAACGAGAAAAAACGGTACCCTGGTTGTCGAGCTCACGCAGTGAGAGGCGTGTTTTACAGCGTCGTCGCCAGGCGACGCCAACCCAACCATAAATATTATACATATTTGTGTGGGGGGGGGGCGTACTCATTTGTTGTTGCGTTTAGTCATTTGACCATGACCACGCATCCTTCTGGCGGTCACCGTTCCTATCTAATAGAGACCTCCAACTTTGGGCGCTCATTACGTTGTTTCCTATATTCAAACAACTTGTTGCTAATCCTATCGGGGGGGGGGGGTGCACTCATGTCTATGCATGGCCGTAGTCTTACGAGATGAAAACAAAAAACAAAATGATCGAGGGTTTCTGCGTGTGGCGGGATGGGATGGGGGGGAGGGGGGTCTTTCTGTCTTTCTCACCCGGTGACGACGAAAAACGCCAACGTCGCGATCTCCGAGCACAGGTCTTCCAGCCACAGCAACTGCCCACCGATAAAACAACAATTGACAAAAGGGGGGGGGGGACAACCAAAACAACAGGAACGTTACGTACAGCGAGAGCGAGCGCAAAAAATAAAATAAAATGCACAATTACACACATTGAAGAAAGACGGCAGCCATTTCCTTTCAAGAAGAACAACCTCGATAGGTTCAAGATATCAAGCCTCTCACGAACATGGACGACACCAAGCTACCAAAGACATCAATGAAATACGAAGACATGGAAGATTAAAGATGTCAATCAGGACATGGAGAAAAAAATAAAATAAATCAAGGTGCAAAAAAAAGCAAAAAAAAAAAAAACTCGTTCGCGCGGTGCTTCTTAGGGGGGCTGCAATTAACCGGGGGTCAGCCCAGAAGAGGCGGCCTGTGCGGTGGCCTGCTCGATCGCAGGGCTTCGCGAAAGGCACGTGTCAAAAAGTTTAGGTGATTGATGTTTTTGACGCGTGAGTTTGCAAGCGTGCCGCATTTAGAGCAGGCCACCGCACTACACACCTTCTGGGCTGAACTCCGTCATACAGGCCCCCCCAAGAAGCGCTCCCCTCTCGAAGGTAATGCGTGGTCAATGGTTCAAATGACTAAGCTAGCGAACAATGAGTACCGCCCCCCCCCCCCCCCCCCCCCCCCCCCAGAAGCAACGCCCGAACTACAGCAGTTTTTAGGGCTGGGCACTGACTGGCACAGTATGTACTGGCAGTAGTAATCTACTGGCAGTAGTAATCTACTGGCAGTAGTAATCTACTGGCAGTAGTAATCTACTGATTGACCCGGCCAGTAACTTCGCCAGTATTTTTTTCTTACGTACGTCCAAGGAAAACCATCAAACCACCAAAACACCAAGGATTGCCGCAAGTATACTCATATACTCATATTAAAACAGTACAGGTGTTTTAGATGTTGTGGCAGCAACAAAAAAAACGCTCATTGGTGCAAAAAATCTGTCTCGTCTACAGTAAATACCTCGAAAGGTAGCATGGCCGAGAGCAGCACCAGCACGATGCGCGTGAAGTACAGATATCCCAGCACCTGCGAAACCGATCGCAAGCACGCACATGCATGCACCCAGTCAGTAATAGTCAGAAATATTCAGAAAGGTTTTGGTCAAAACATGCTAACTTTTTCGTAGCACGCGTCAACAACTCTCATTAAGGGCCAGGTTCAATGTGAGGGAGGGTGAGCGCTACACGAATTTCAGTAGTAAAAAAACGCCATCACCACCACCAACAAACACAACCAACACCACACACTGCCGAAAACCGGCTCTATCCTATATAACCAAAAGCAGCAACAGCAGTTATACACTTGACCGTACACACAACAGGCGGCTTTTTCTCGTCCCCTCCTCCTATACTATTAATACTAAAAATGTGGACTCGCCTCGCGAAAAACGTGCCTAATAGGACGCGGTTCGACCGCCGTGACTGACCGCCCCTATACCAAAACCACTACATTACGACCAAAGCAACCGCGGTTTGACCGCCGTGACTGACCGCCCCCGCACTAACACCAGTATATTATGGCCAAAGAGACCGGGGTTTAACCACCTTTTGACGGACCCCCTCCCACACTAAAACCAGTATATTAAGACCAAGTATGCGAAGTGACGGCGGTTTGACCGCCTGAACGTAACCCTTGACTGACCCGCCCCCAACACTAAACCCAGTACATTGACGCGTGCTACGATAGAGGTATAAGGTATACCTTTTTTTGGCAGAAACGTTTTCTGAACGATCTATTAAAAGGCTCATTAACCTTTTTAGTACTGCACTGTACACAAACCAAATATTTCAGTCAAACCCCAAGTGTTTTGTCCCCACATCGGTACTGCAGTACTATACGTAGGGGTTATAACCCAGAAGCGTCGCAATTTCATGCTTGTGTTGCGATATCAAACCTCAACTGTTTTGTCCCCATATCGGTACTGCAGTACCAAGGGCCCGAATTAACGAGTATAAAATAAATTCAACTTGGAAAAAATAAAATTCAAATTCGCTTTTCATTGGTCAACACACGCACCAGCACCAAATATTATGCCCCAAGATCCTAATCTTTGGTGCTGGTGCGTGTGTTGGCCAATGAAAAGCGGATTTGAATTAAAAAAAATCCAAATTGATTTTTTTTCTTCTTCGTTAAAACGGGCCCAATGGTAGACCCAAAATCGTCGATTTCATTTTACATTCAGTTGCAATTTTTTCATTGTCATTTGGTCTACGGTTGGCATTGTTCGATCGGGTCATATCGTACTCATATCACTTTTATTTTCTCGTCCAAAATCAGTGTGCAGGCTACTGCAGGTATAGAGGCTCCTCAAGTGACCAGACCACCCTCAGAAGGCAAAACCTTATCATGGCGCCTGCTGTTCAGCTCTACCGTAGCATGCATCTGCAATCATGTTCATAGACAATGTAGCGTCGACAAAGACGCGTTAAAAGACCCTAGACCGCCCTCTACACTAAAATGTGTATATTGCTGCTAGAAGTGAAGACCGCGGTTTGCCGCTTGCTGACCGCCCCCACACTAAACTAGTAATTAGCCTAATATGACTAGCTGACCGCCGTTCGACCCCTTGACTGTACCGCGCCTACACTAAACTGTATATTGAGTGCTCAGAAAGACCGCTTGAGACCGTGGTTTGACCGCCTTGACTGACCGCCCCCTACACTAAAACCTAGTATTTAGTAAGACCGAAATAGGCCTTGACGTGTCCCAAGAGGCCTTGCATCGTGGTCCATATTGGACTTTGCACCCCCCCGATATCCTCAACCAATTTTATAGAACCGTCGAAACACGTTTAACCGGCGGATGGCCTTGCGCCGAGAGACGCACGACCTGAACGAAAAAAAAAACAGAAAAGAAAAGAAAAAAGTTTGTGGAAATGGAAAGCGCCAGGATCGTATGATATGTACATTCAAGAAAACGCAAACATAGGAGAAGGCAGCGGGTGGGGGGTGGGGGGTGTACTCAATATCATGCATGACCGTAGCCGTATGACCACCGAGAGGAATTTTAGTTATAGCGGGAGGTGTTTCCACTCTTTCATCCCATACTATATCTGAAAAGAAAAAATGTCGACAAGATAGATACAAACGGACCCTCGAAGACGGAAATCGGGACAGGTTGAAAACCATCCCCTATCCCCGACTCGAGGTAAGGCCTTATCCGGCAGTCTAATGGTTCAGCTACAGTAGATCACTCAGCAAGCCTTTGCTTCTTCTTCGAACGAAGATAGAAACAAGAGGATGAGTTGAGACGCATAGCCTGTTTTGTGACCACAGGCAGGATTTCAGGGAGATGAGCTATAACGTGATAACATCATCATCATCATCATCAGACCCTCGCATCCCTACAATGCCGGGGCGGGGTACGCCGGGCTTTCACCGACCAGGCAGACATTATGCTAGCACCAAGCGCGAAGCGAAACGTGAGGTGTTGGGCGAGCCGCGTGAAGGGTGGGCTGCATCCTACATACGAAGAACCGCTCTACGTATACTCATGTCGTGGCATGGCCGTAGGTACTGACATATCTTTGGCCATCTACAAACAAGCAGCGGTGCCAGCATCAGCATCAACAGCACGCGCAGCAGAACCAACACAAACGAGCAAGACCCGTAAAAGTGTATCGGGTGCGTTCAAACGTTGCCCACCACCCGTTGTATGCCCATACTCTTAACGCGCAGTAGGAGAGCAAAAACCTGAAAATCTGGTGGCTGATTATTCGCTACTTACTGCACGTCGAGTCCAAGCTTCTGGTTCCGCCGCACCGTCAACGATAGGCAAGGTAGTCATTTGAAGCCCGCGTGCACCAGCGCCAGCACCGACATCAACACCAACAACCCACACCAGCACCACCGCCAACACCATCCTGGACACCACAACCAACAACGAAACCAAACCACCACCACCACCCACAAAAGCACCAATACCAACACCAACACACCAACACCAACCAGCTCACCAGCTCTCACGCTCAAGTGTTTCGCTCGCCCTGACCCTAGCCCCCTCAGGTTTGCGCGCGACCCCCAAAAACCCCTCAAGCCGCCCCAACTCACATCTGCTAAGATTTTCCTGATAGACAGAATGATCGGCACGAGGATGAAGCAGCAGCAGACGATGTCCACCACGTGCAGCACGTTTCGCCACTTCAGCCAGACCGTAGACCCCGGCGCGGTCTCCTCCAGAACAATCTGCGCCACGTTGTTCAGCACCTATCAATAAGACGGGCGTCGAAGCGACGGTAGGAAGGAGGTCAGCGGTCAGGGGGGCGGGGGTAGGGGCGAGGGGGGGGGAGGGGGTGTGCTTCATGTCGTGCACGGCCGTAGTCGTATGACCATAGACCCTCGCATCCCTACAATGCCGGGACGGAGCACGTTGGGTTTTCACCAACCAGGCAGACATTGGGGGGGGGGGGTACTTATTTGTTGCTTGCCTCAGTCATTTGGCTATCGACCATGCATGCCTTTCGAGACGGAGCGGAGCACGGGGGTGTACTCATTGGTTGCTTGCTTTATACTGGTAAGTAATTTGACCATTGACCACGCATCCCTTTCGAGACGGAGCAACGCTTCTACTCCAAATAGAGACGACTCCAACATTTGGGTGCTCATTACGCGGGAGTAGGGGGAACGGGGGTAGGGAGGGCGGGGGTAGCGGTGGCGGTGGCGGTGGAAAACAGCAGCGGGGGTAGCATCGAGAAGTTCCAGCCAAGAACTAGACACCTCCAAACCACACACTCACCCACCCGACCACGCGCAGCCACGCAAGCGCATGCACGAACATGCACACACGGACGCATACACATTTATACACATGCACACAAATAACAGAGCGCTGAGCATTTACGCCCCGCCCTGAATCAAGGTTAGCGCACTACGTACATACGAGCCCATACACGCACGACCATACGCGCGCCGCGCAATACACGCACGCCCAAACAACCGCACACACAGAAACACACGAAAACAAACACGGGGCGCCGAGCACGTACTCCTCATGCGGAACGACGGCTGGTACAACAAAACACACGCAAATACACGTACAATGCATTGCACACACAACGCACATACATACAACGCACAAACAACGCGCATACAACGCGCATACAAAGAAAAGCACGGGCGTGCACGCACACACACACGCACACCCACCCACACCCACACCCACACCCACACCCAAACAACACAACACCGCGCACCTGGAGAGAAAGAACAACCACGATGATCTTCTTGTCCCGCGAGTGCAGGAACGGCTTGATCAGCGACCACCCCGAGCCGATGAGGAGCATCACCACGAACAGAGTGATGCCCTTCAGAAAGGCGAAGAGGTAGTAGACGATGCTCCACGCCTCCGCCGCTCCGGTGAGCCCGAGGTAGTGGTACCGGATGGACTCGAAAAGCATCGACAGCGTCTTGAACACCAGCAGCACGGTCATCATGTGGTGAATGTGGTACGCCTTTTTTTTTTCGTGTGTGTTTTGTTTCGTTTTAGGTCGTCGCGGGCAACGGTGGCAGCGGCAGCGCCAGAACCAGCAGTAGCCAATAGCAGCAGTAGCCAATGGCAGCAGAAACAGTAGCCCGCAGCAGTAGCCAATAGCAGCAGTAGCCAATAGCATCAGTAGCCAATAGCAGCAGTAGCCAATAGCAGCAGTAGCCAATAGCATCAGTAGCCAATAGCAGCAGAAACAGTAGCCCGCAGCAGTAGCCAATAGCAAGCAGAAACAGCAGCCCGTCGCAGTAGCCAATAGCAGCAGTAGCCAATAGCATCAGTAGCCAACAGCAGTAGAAACGACAGCAGTAACAGCAGCAGCAGCAACAGCAGTCCAAGAACGAGAGAAGGTGTCATGGGCTGCATGCACCCTTGAGGCCACAAAAAAAACATACGGCAACTGCTAGTACCGCGGCGGTAGATAGACATCGTTAGCGTGATGTGAGGTCCCTGCTTTTTGTTGCCATGCCAAAAACGATCGTAAGGTAACTAATAATTATACCGTGGGATGGATGTTGACTTGGCAGAGGACTTCGCTCTCGAGATCACTTTCAGACTGCACGAAGTAACAAGACCACGAAACCGTCTTGGCGATTTTTCCCGTGGCTACGGACCCCTCATTTTTTTCTGAGGCGTTTTACGTATAACGAAAAAAAAAATAACGGCGCCAACTTTTTCGGAGATAAGATTCGCACAAGGGGTATAACTAAGTCCACGTGGCCTTGGTGGCCAAGAGCACCCCCACAAAAAAGCAGTGCGGTCATATACGATATCACAGCCTACGATAGGTTCTATCTGTGTCCTACAACTCCCTCGTATTAAAAAAAAAAAAACAACAGCTGTGATATCGAGGAATTCGTCGAAACTCATCTTCGCTAGCTGGGTGTATTACGTCTATCGCGCGTACTTATGGGTTTTTGTATGTCCTCATGCAGGATATATTTGTACCAAGTGAGATATATGGGGGTCCGGCGTTGAAAAACACCGTCTCCTCTTTCGCCTAGCAGCCCGCGTTGCTCCATGCTGCTGTAAGTAAATTGTAGTATTCGTCATTGGTTTTCTCTCTCTTTGCAGTCCCAAAAAAAGTTAAAACCTAACAATTCACAAAAAAAAAACGAAGAAACTGCAGCAGTAAACCACCGTGTTCCCAACGCCCCTCCACAGGAGTACCCCCCCCACCCCCCCTTACGTCTACGGTCATACGCCTACGGCCATGCATGGCATGCGTACACCGCCCCCCCCCCCCCCCCCCCCCCCCCCCCCCCCCCCCCCTCCCCCCCCCCCCCCCCCCCCCCCCCCCCCCCCCCTCCTCCGCCGGTGCATCACCTGCGCCGGATGTCTCCGGAGACACCGCGCCCACAGCACCAAAGAGCCGAAGAAAAGCGCGAACATCAGCAGGAACAGCCTCGGCAGCGCCTCGCTCCCGGCCGATAGATAGCCCCGCGCGCCCCCGGGCCCCTCATTCCAAAACGCCACCGTCAGCCTAAACGAACCCAGGTGCCCCCCCCTCCCCCCCCCCTCCCCCCCCTTCCCCTTAGCAACCCCCCCCCCCCCCCACCTCCGACTCCCCCCCGCCCTCCCAACCGCCGACGCCTCCGGCATCCTTCACGTTTCCTCCCGCCCCCGGGCACCCGCAATAGAGCAGGACGTACAGGCCCTTCTGCCCATGGTCGACCGTCCGGCTGGCGTGGCGGCCATGTTGCCAGGTGGCGCTCTGACTGAGGTCGAGAACGAGGTCGTCCGGTCCCGCCTTGTCGAGAAGGCACTGGCCGTCGCTGCTCTCGGAGTCTCCCTCCAGTGCCTCCTGATTTCATTTGTGTTTTTATTTTTTATTTATTTTGTTTTGGTTAAGGTTATATATTAGGGGGGGGGGGAACTTTCGTTAGTTTTTGTCAATTTTGGTCAGTTTTTTGTGTGTTCGTGTGTTTTGGTACGAATTTGTATTGGTTTGTGTATTGTGTGCTGTGTGTTTTTTTTCATTTTTTTTTTTTTTTACAGCAGTAGTTTCATGTTGCGTGTTTTTTGCTTACATTCGGAATAATAATGTTTTTGTTAGTGGTTGTGGTTGCCGATATTTTCTTCATTTTGTTTCAGTTATAGGGGCACATGCAGATGCCGGTGACGATGCCTGGTGTGTTCTGCCGTGGTTATACATCCTCATCAACCATACCAAATTCTACTGCAGTAGCGAAAGGGAACAGTTTCCCTGTGTCTGCTGACACAGTTCGTGGAGGGTTTCCAAGGGACAGGGAAAGGGGGAGCGGTGTACTTCATTTTCATACATGGCCGTAGTCGTACGACCATAGACCCTCGCATCCCTACAATGCCGGGACGGAGCACGTTGGGTTTTCAGATCCAAGAGAATAACCAAACCGCACCTCGCGCCCTTGCAAGGCATCGGCTTCGCGCAATGACGACACGCGCCGGCACGGGTGAGGTGCGGTGCGTGACAGCGCGGCTTAGCGGCTTCAGACACACCGTAATAATCGAGCTAGCCGTCACAAAAAAAAAACAAGCGCTGATTGCTATCATGGCTCAGGTTACTCCTGTACGAGTAAGCATGCTGCATCTGTTGTCTCAACAAACGCACAATCTGGGGTTCGAATACAATCCTTCCTTGTGGCCTTCAGCTTGCAGTCACCATAATAGGCCGAGCGCTGACTGCTACCTCAGTGATTATCGTGCACCTAATATACAGCACCTCTAACAACAACCTGGGGTTATAATCTGACCCGCACCCCCCCTTCGTCCTTTTCCGGGCTTTCCCCTTCTTCTAACCCGCGTTAATCTACACCGGTGCACACTCGGAAACGGTCACCTCGATTGCCTCCTGTGCAGAGCTCTTGGTCGTCATTTTTGTCACCATGAAGCCCGCCCGGTACGGCCGCGGCCCGTCCACCTGTCACAGCGACGGCGCCAAGCACGAGCGGTTCCGTTTAAATGGCATCCGTGATAATACGATACACCACTACAGCAGTCGACGCCAGACGACGAGGGAAACAAGGAGTCGACGAGGGAAGAAAGGGCTGCAGTTTTCTCGAGATAAAAAATGCAAGGCACGAACCGTAGTGGGGAGAGGGGGGGGGGGGGTACTCATGTCGCCCCCCCCCCTCCCCCACCGCGTGCAGCGCGTTTGGCGCCCTGGAGTGTGTTTGCAAATGGGAAGCGCTGACGTTATTGATCACGACCACCGCCGCCGCCGCCACACCCACCACCGCCGAGCCATCTGATGCGCGCGCACCTCCTCGCTCCTCAACACAGATGTGGCACCATCTTCCCCCCCCCCCCCTCTCTCCCTCTCCCCCCTCTGGTTAACTTTACTACCGCTTTACGAGTAGGCAGTACGCCCTTATGTATCCCGTGTGATACCGTTTGCTTCGTGTGCGGCGCTTGGCGCGCCTGGGATGAGAGCTTGCAAAATGGGAGACGCCGACGTAATGCATCACCACCGCCCCCGCTACTGCCACCGCCATCGTCGAATTTTTTAGTGTTACACGCTTCTCCTCGCTCGTCAACAGAGCAGCAGTGCATCCGCGGTGCGTCAAACCCCGATACTGGGGAGTCGACCTTTTTTCCCCCCATCCCATTTAGTATCTTGGCCCTTCTTTTCTCTCTCCCTCTTTAGTCGTGACTCAGATCCGGGGTCACTAAAGTACCGCGCTTGGTGCAAGCAATGCCTGCCTGGTTGGTGAAAACCCAACGTGCTCCGTCCCGGCATTGCAGGGATGCGAGGGTCTATGGTCATACGACTACGGCCGTGTACGACATGAGTACAACCCCGCCCCCCTCCCCACTATGGTACGTGCCCTTGCATTTCCCTGACCTCTGCGCCACTGCCCCCGCCGCCATCATCGCAGTGGGGGTGTACTCGATATTGGTGCCATAAGAGGTAGGCGAGGGGGCGGGTGTGTATACTCGTGCCATGCATTGCCGTAGTCGTATTACCACAGACCCTCTGGCATCCCTATATCACCGGAACGGAGCACATCGGGTTTTCCCCGACCGGGCAGGCATTGCTTGCACCAAGCGCGAAGCGAAACGTGAGGTGTTGAGCGAGTCGAGGGGGGGTACTGCTACAATTGTCGACTGTCTGTACGTACATACGTAGAGAGGGGGAACACCACCGGTGGTACATCTGTGTTGGAGATGCGAGGAGACGCGCCAACACCGAAGGTTCGGCGGCGGCGGCGGCGACGCATTCAATTACGCCCAACGGTAGGGGTTAGGCGCGCGCGCGCGCGCGGGGGGGGGGTTACTGCTAGCTACCTGTGGGGATAGAGTACGACCACATCTGTACTACGACGTAAAGAGCGAGGAGACGCGCAAACATAGACACTATTCGGCAGCAGCGGCGGCGGTGGCGGTGGCGGGTGGCGGCCGCGGCGGTGAATGTTGATGCTTACCATTTTGCAAGCTGATTCCAGGTGCCCCAAGTGCGCCGTCCACACGGGGCAAACGGTGGGGGGTATGTACGTAGGGGGTATACGGGGAGAGGGGTACTGCTGAATACCTGGTGGGTCGTATTATATACCGCAGAGAGTACTGAGCTGAGATGGAACACAGCAGCAGCAGTAGGGCACACAACAGGCGTTTCATATTCCGAGTCGACCCCCACCAACACGCACAACGAAACTGCTGCTTTCCACGCTGCCACTTTCCGTATACGAGTACCACAGGGACGCAACCATCCCAAGCAACACACAGGGGCACACAGAGGGCGCTATTTTTTGCATCTGCACGCCGACAATAAGGCGACCACTGCCGTGTCCACGAACAAACGATCGCCCCCCCCCCAGCACCAACGACAACAACCTACCGAGAACCCGGACACCGTGAGGTTCATGAAGCCGTGCTCTCGAAAGCCAAAGCTCTCTATCTGGAAGACTCTCCTCGTGTCCTTGTTGATGCTCAGGTTGTGGATCATCCCGCGCACGGGCGCCAGGCAGGCCAGCGAGCCGAGCGCCACGACGAAGGCCGACCTCATCACGGACGCTGCCGTCCGTTGAGCCAGCCACATAGCTGTGCACGTTTCAGCAGCAAGCAGCTGCGGCAGTGAAGCTCTACCCACAGACACCCCCCAGAGCGCTGATATTCCGCCTTTTTGGGGGTTTCCACTTAACGTCGAGGGGCAAAAAAACGGGGACAAACCAATTTTTGAAATCTCATTTTTTTCCCCGGATTTTTTCCTTTTCCTTTTTCCTTTTCCCCGAGAAGCCCCTTGCCACTACTCGTAACAGTTGCCAAACTCGCCCGACGCGGACGACACCGACGTGCTCGTCCTTGTACGCCACAACACGGCCTCTTTCACAAGCAAGTGAGGTATACACCACGGATACCACCATACTTTCACGGACTACACATGCAAGCCCTATGCTGCAGCCGTGGGTGGGTATTGATAGGGTATTGATTGATAGATGTCAAACCTTCTGGATCACACACCTCGGACAGATCATGATCTATCGGCTGTATAGACCATCTCGTAGTTCCTCATCTGCCGCTGTGAGATGTTGTGCATGATCTGCGTATAGTACATATCCAACCCAGGAAGCATGTGCTATATAGACCATGCAGATTACAGGTCCCACCCCGCCGTTAGCGTGAGCTACTACACAACAGCAGTATACTGTACGTACGAGGTCATACAAGATCGGGAATAGATCTACAACAGTAGTACTACTGTTGTAGTACTGTACTGTAGTATAGCCTTGAAAGCTCTACTGTAAATCATAAAACACTCGTAACACTACAGGTAATACTACTATTGTTGTGTTACGAGATGTGGAACTTTAACCAAACCGACCAGCAAGCCGAGTAAAGGCAACCGCTGACCTGCATGTATCGTATATACATTGCACTACTCGTACTCCTATTAATAGTACGTACCCGCCGTCGAATTATGGCACTAAATTGCCCAAGACGGGGAGAGCAAAGAAAGGCGGCGGTTATCCTACCGCTGCTCTGTCGTTTCCCGAAACCGATTATTGGCGGTTGGCCTCGTGGGAGCGGGAGATTGCCAAAGAGGCAGCCAAAACAAATTATTATTCATATATTAATATTAGGTAGGTACATACATCGAAGGAGCCCTCAAAGGGAGGGAAATCTACTATTATTATTACGAAGGACCATAATAAATAGGACCAACTACAGTACAGCAGTACAGGACACACCTGATAAGAAGCAGGATATCTGGTTCAGGCTGGATTTCTTATTTGAGAGAGGGTACTTTCTACACTAATTTCAATATAACGACTCCCGATTTTCTTATTTTCCTCTAAATCTCAGCCTGGCTTTCTTATCAGCCTGTTTCTTATTTGGTGTCCTGTACTGTATTGTTAGTAAACATGGTAGGTTTTTGTATGCCCCATAGGTCCTATTTACTATGAATGACCCCCCCCCCCCTCGTATATGCAAGTCCGCCTCAGAGGCGGTTCTTAGCAGGATGCAGCTCACCCTCCATGCGACTCGCCCAATACCTCACGGCGCTTCGCGCTTGGTGCAAGCAATGTCTGCCTGGTTGGCGAAAACCCAACGTGCTCCGTCCCGGCATTGTAGGGATGCGAGGGTCTATGGTCATATGACTACGGCCGTGCACGACATGAGTACACCCCCCCCCCCCCCCTCGTATATTAACAGCATCTGTGGACTTGGTTAAGGGTTTCTGAAAACGGGGGTGAGTTGAAAGAGTAATGTACTGGGAATGGCTAGAGAGGCGACGTGGGCCCCGGGAGAAAGCACGACGTCTCTGGCAGGAGAAGCTCCGGCTGATGACGCCGCCACCAGTCCCTGCGCCAGATTGGAGCGTCTCCAGAACTCAATTCCCAGTGTGACGTTCGTTATAGTTAATTACGAGCGAACGCGAGTTTCTAATTCCGACGGCGCCTAAAAATAGGGTCCCTTTTGGTTCGCATGCCTATCTATGCCTGTCCTTCGTGCAGGGGGAGCAGTGGCGAGTAGGAGTGGGCGAGATGAAGCAAGCACCCCCATTGGTCGCAGTCCAGTTGCGTGATCTTATTTTATGATGTATGCGCCGACGCGCACAGCGCACAGACACAGCGGCAGAACGCGTCGGATCACCATTATTTGGGACGTATGGTCATTTTCTGCACGGCTTTCCTTTCCACACGATGAAGCGCGGTTTCGATCTGTCGGTAGCTGTTGCGCCGCAGGCGTTGCAGATGGCGGGGGGCGGGGGGTTTGTCTTCAACTTTCTAGTCAGAAAGGCGTTACGAAGTTCCTTCCAAGAGGTTGTGGTAAGGAAAAACCTAAACTGCCGCCTAATTTTCTCTGTATTCATAGCGGCCGACCCTTTATGGTCGAGTACCTGTAGGCGGCGGGATCCATACAAAGAATGTTCACTCGAACAGGGGTCAGGGTTTCTGTTCCCAGGCGTTCCAAAGGACGGGGAGAAGACGGAATTGGCCTTGACGCAGGGGGTGAGCATGGAGGACAAGCGAGCGGTCCACACCCACAACGCACTTCTACCGGGGGTGGGAGGGGCGGCGCGCTACACGAGCATTGACGGTACAGCCATGGACGTTCTTAAGGAGCAAACGGGGCGGAAACCCGCAACCGTCGCACGCAGATACGTGTAGTTAACAGCGGCCACGGCCGCGGCGGGGTTCAAGCGTTTTCTCGCGAAACGGCGTCCATAGAGGCGGGCACCCTGCCGCTGTCCGAGCAGTTAGCAAGTGTTATTACGCCGCGTGTTTTTCCACGGGACAATCGAAGCCGGACCCACTAGAGGTATGGTTGGTCCCCTGCACCTCGAATGCGTGGCTGACTAAAAAATGCAATCTAAACACCACCCAGGCATCTCATCTCACAAATAAAAACTGCGGGCGCGAAATGTCCAAGTATAGCCGAGCAGAGTAGGTATTAACTTCCACAACACCCAGGGAGTTTTGCCACCGACATATCCCTACCGTCAATGCCAGCAAGGCTCGCGAACGTTTCAGTCCATCTCGATACGCAACGGCTTGATTTTTACGGCTAGATCGGCGCAAAAAAACAGTTAAAGGGAATCAACGACCACTAGGGCACGCAAACACAAACGAGACCCTCCCCCCCCCCCCCCCCCCTAGGCTGAAGCACGCACGCACAAACGATCATGTATAGTACCAGCCGGGGCGACAGCATATACTCCGCGGGGAAGGGAGGGAACCGTAATCCGCCTTAGTACCTCCTCGTTGGCTTGATGACACATGTCTGCGAACAAGGCGACAATGCACAACTACGCGTTCTGCGATAAAGGTAGCACTTTCTGGCAGTTTTTTTTTCTTTCTGAAAAATAGGGTTCCTTAACCCAAAATCGTCTGTCTTTTCATTTTTTTGTTGAAATATGTTTCGTTTTATGCTTAAGACCATGGGATTGTTCATGGGGTAGCACTTTTATTTTCCCTCCAAAAACAGGTTTTGGGTGAGGTATAGAGCTCCTCAAGTGATAAGTAGCCACCCTCAGAAGGCAAAAACATGGCCTGTATGCAGGTGCACGTCTACCGTAGCATGCGTCCAAAACAAACACCTGCGAGCGAAATGTGCGATGCAGCAACAGTAGCAAAACATGCACCCGCTGGTATGAAACCGAATACCCCGACAAAGAAAAACATGGCGTGGTATCAGCCGCGTCGCTTTCATCCAAAACCACAGTCGGGAAAATAATCACAATGTATCAATATCAGTACCACGAGTAGCGCGGGCCAGAACTCTCAAACAACTAAAAACGAAACACAAAAACAACGTGCTGACGGGAAACATAAAACCCGACCCAACTAGATAAAGACCACCCAATCGTATCATACAACGTGGCCAAGCTCGGACCCCCCGCCCCTTCCCCTCTCCCATTCACACCAGTTCTACATCGTCGACTGCAGGCGGGAGCGGACAAGACCGCCATACACTCCACTAAGCAGACCACACAGTGCGCGCTATACATCGTAGAACCCCCAAAAATACAAATCTAGAACCTAACACGCTCTGCAGCCCCCCCCCCTCCGCGCCGTTTCACCCCCTCCGCTTTCCCGCTATGTATGCCTCCCACGATCTAAACCTCCCTCCGGCCATCCTGCGCCGTTGCGGTTGACGACAACGACGACGCTCTCGTCGCCAGGGTAGAAACAGCGTCCACGAGTGATACCGCCACGACCGCGACCCCAGTAGCCAGCTCCAACGTTTTGACCGCCTTGTGCAGCCCGTAGAAGCCGCGGGGCGCCATCATGGCCCTCGTGGCGACTCCGGCAGACGCGAGCCCCCCCGCGGAAGCCATGACGGAAACCCCTGCCGAAACGCTGGCGGCCACTACCCCACCCCCGACAAGGCCTCGCGTCGCCTGGCGCGACAGCGTCTGCCGCCTGTGTGCGTGTTTGTGCGTTGGTTTTGTTTTCGAGGAGGAGAGGGGGGGGAAGGGGGGGGAGGGGGGATGAGGCAAGTCGGGCAATAGCTACTACTGGGTAGGTGTAGGTCTGCATTATTCGTCAAATGCTGAAAACTATGAGTAATGAGGCGAACTCCGCCCGTTGGTTTTTTGTTGGAGGAGGGGGAGCGCGCACGGGGGGGTGGGGGGGGGGGGGGGTACTCATTTGTTGCTTGGCTTAGTCATTTCACCATTGACCACGCATCCCTTTCGAGACGGAGCAAGGGGGGGTGTAAGGCCGGTCGGGAGTATACACTACTGTATGAAGAACAGGCCTGTGGTCTGCGTCGGTGTTGGGAATTATGAAGGATGAGGTGTTCGTCGCGCAGTTCGAGCTTGACGTTTTGCTATATTGGTATTGAGGTGGAGTCCCGCTGCAGGCGACGTGCTCTTGCGTGGGGGGAAGATACGGGGGGGGCTCGAATTGGTGAACAAATCACCACTCGCAGAGCAGCAGAGCAGCAGCGGTTTTCAAGGGCTCCAAAACGACCAAGAACAGCTCATACATCAATACACCAATATGCCAAATAAAGCAAAAAACGAAAATGTCATACCAGGCATGCCCGTACGACAACCTCAACGCCCCACCCCTCGTAGTTTTCCGCCCTGGCACACAGGCACCGACCTCCCTACCCCTCAAGCCAAAACCCGCATGGCCAATGACAGGGGAGGGCCACCACTTCTCACGAGCAGACACATGCGCTCCCCTCCCCTCCCTTATTCACCGCATGAATTCACCAATAACGCATACCAAGACGCCTCAAAAACAACCACAAAGAAAAACCCATACCAGGTACGAAACAAATCCCAAACGCACATACACAACACACAAAACACATACACACACACCTCCCAGTGGAGCACCAGCAGGCGAACGTCTCGCAGTTGTTGGTGAGGAGGGAGTAACCGCTCCAGCCGCTCGCTCCTTGCCCGAACTTGGCCGCCTCCCTGGCCCGAGTCACGATCAGCGCCGGCTCGTCCGCGCGGCAGGAATAGCTTGCCCCGAAGTCAACGCTGGAGGACCAAACCGATGACGAGTACGTCGCTCGCCGCAGCTGCCCACCCTGTCGCAAAAAAAAAAAAAAAAACAGGAGCCGCGTCGGGTCGGTCGGAAAAGGCGTTACAACTACTGTTGTGTACTGCTGCGAAAATGGTGCATTCGACTCTCTTGTTTCAAGCACATTTATGCCCAAAAATGTGGGTCCAGCTGTACATGTTTCACCTGGTAGACGTTAACCCTTCCAGTCCCGCGCGCGAAAACAAAAAAAAACATAGATCCTCATTCCTCTGCGCTGCGCGCGAAAACGGCCGTCTCTCAGGAAAAAAACGAAGGCGTCGTTGCGTGCCCAGGGCCACCGGAGCTACTACCCAGAATATCGTCAGTCGACACAGCAAGACAAACCTAAGAGTCTCCCATGCGCTTACACACAACGGTCGGAACACCTTCCCTGATTCCTAAACAACAGATCGGGAGCCTACCCCCGCCCCCCTTCCTCTCTCTCCCCTCCTCCTCCCCATCCCTGCCCGCTCCCGCTCATCCTAACCGTCGGCGCGACGTGTCGATCCACGGTCTCTTGACACGACACTACGGGAGAGGAAAGCTCACTCGACAAAGGGCACCCGCGCAAAAAATTATCACGCCAAGGCAGCCAACCCGCCCCCGCTAACTTGGAACAAGCGCCGCACGTGTGTCCCGCGCTGCCGTAGACCAACTCGCCTTCAGGAATGACTCGAGATCTGTCGTTTCCACCCCGTCACAGGGAGCGTCGAAATGCACAACGTGGACGCTAAAAGGCGATAAAGGCCGACGCGCACCGACCACTCCCACTGCCGCCGCCGCCGCCGCCGCCGTGCTCGCCCCTCCCTGGACCGCCGGCACGTGCACCACAATTCCATGGTGCTGGATTGCGCCACGGTAAGCGTAGATCTGTCGTTTGGTAGGGAAGGTGGTGGTGGTGGTGGTGGTGGTGGGGGGGGGGGGAGTGGGGGTTGGTGGTGGTGGTGGTGGTGGGAGGTGGTGTCAGCGAGAGGCGTAACAGGAGGAGCGAGGGTAAAGCGCCGTAAAGATTAAAGATGCACCACTGGTGTTTTTCTGTGTAAGAAACACTCAACAGAAGCGCGTCGCACCGCGTGGTGCTGAGCCGACTTCGCAAGCACTGCACACAGACAAAGACACAGAGAAGGCAAGACACACAAGACACACAAGACACATGCGCGAAACACACACACACAAAACACACAGCAGCCAGGCACGCACAAAATACACACGAACATAAAACACGCGCGCCAAACGCCCGCACAACAAAACAAAACACACACCCAAAAAACAAACCCACGTCCACGTCCACGTCCACGCCCACACCCACCCCCACCCATACCCACGAACGAGCCGATACCAATCAACCGAGGCGCGATAGAGGACCACCAGGCCACGCCACTCCCCTCGAGGCCAGGCTGCTGTAGGCGTACCTGATCGCCAGGACAGAGCTCCGACGCGTGGACCGCATGGCCCCGTAGGCGGTCCGGCGTACGATTAGCCCCGTCCCCGTCCATGGTGCTAGCGTCGAACTCGTCGTCGTCGCCATCATCGTCCACCACGATTGGTCGATCCGCGCTCCCGATTCGGCTCATGTCGACCTCCCGCCACGGTCGAAGCTGGACGGAGTTGCCACCGTCAGCGTTGGCGTTAGCGTAGGGGCTGGCGTTGGCGCCCGCGAAAGAGTCTTCCATCTCAACCATCAAAGCGGCGTGCTGCATCGCATGAAATAAAATAAAAACGCGTTTTTCGGGTGTTTTTTGGGTTTGCGTTTTTTGTTTGTTTGGTGTTTTCGCGCACGCCAGCGGTGGCCATGGTGCGTGAGGATGTTATTCGTTGTTGACGCGGTGTTCCAAAAGGAAGGGAGGGGGGGGGGGGGGGGGAGGGGGGGGGGGGGCATGGACGGAAGAACGGCGGGAGGCAGCAAGGGAAGCGGCAGAGAGGGTGGTCGATCAAGAAACAAAAATGGAACTACAGTACGAGTAGTACAGTAAGCACACGAGAACACAGGTAGTATATAAAAACTGAAACAAAGTAACTTTGCCTTCGGATCGCAAACAGGCTGTTTTCGATCCACGTATCCGACGGCAGCACCATAATTAGCCTCAATTCTTTCAATCTTCACAATGTGCCCCGCGTTTTTTTGTTACGTAGTCTTTTTTTTGAGAATTCTGAATGGAATTTCACAGACGCCGGCCGAGATAAATTTCGAGACCCTCAGGAAAACGGGGACCGGTTCGCGAACAGGGAACGTTGGACACTGAACGCTGAACGCTACGTAAAACTTTGAGAGTTGAAAGAAAATGCGTTCAACTGGGACGAGGCGAAACTAGGGGGGGGCGGCGTCGGCGCTATGTACAATAATAGTGTCGCGTATATTTCTTACCAGTACGAGTACGTGAGAAAGAGGGGGGGCGTTCTTGTTCTACACTAAACTCTCTACTCGTACGTATGTACAGAACCCCGTACGTATTATACGAATATGATTGCTGTAGTTTTTTTTCAGCCCGCCAGCCTCACAGGACCGACCTCTGGTGCGTATTCGTTATCACTGAGGACGCCACCCTTTCCCAGAGGATGGCTTCGGGATGGTTCACCCTGACGTAACGAGGAGTCTACTGCTGTGACGTACATACTGCTGTTGCTGCTGCTGCTGCTGCTGCTGTACTCGTACTCGTAGATGTCTGCCTGCTCGTATCTGCTGTACGCACTGCGGCTGTACCAGTATATCTGTACAACAGCAGTGCGTAAATCTTTCAATATTTGGGCTTCATCAAATTCTCGATCGTGGACGTCACACGCCCAAATCAGAGCAGCACTCGGACTTGAGCCGTCTCGGTACTGTTGGCTGGGGGAAGCGGTGGGGAGCGAGGGGTCGGCGCTCGTTTGACACGAGGTCGCCAAGCATACCAGGCACCACGTGTGACTGCAACCGAAAAGCAGAGCAGTTCCACTTTGTCCGTAAATGTAAGGTACGTTTTGTTATTATTTATAAAGCACAAACGTCCTTAAATTTCCGGACATTTCGGTATATTTCTTCTCATAAGAGGCATACTGTACCTGGTATAAAAGTACCCCGTGGATACGTACAATTTTTCTGCGAGACCTCTGGTAAAAAACAAGCGCGTTTCTGACTCGAACAGAGTCTACTTCCTTACCTGAACCACCGCTGCTCCGTTATCTCCTCCCATGTACTTTCTCCGTAGCGTTAGAAAAGTCGCGGGTGGTGGGTGGCTCCAGTAAAGGCTTTACGCGTGTGGTTGCAGTGCGGTGTTTGTTCCCAAAATACGCCTAACTCAATATAGGGGTTTCTACACCTGGGAAAGGCAGATTGCTTTCGGGGAATTTGGCCCGGATTCAAAACCGAAAGTCATGAACTGCACCCACGCGAACAATCGAAGTACACAGCGTACACGGGCACCGGCGGCCGAGAGGAGATATACAGGCTCGACGCAAGACATCCCCTATAGCAGTGGTGGCAAGCTACTGTCATTCAAATCATACGCAAAGGGAAAGCACAAGCCTTTCTCTATCTTCAAGCGATACTCCGTGCAAGTTATACTGGCATAGACGAGGCAGCAGCATAGCAGCATCATGATAGCCGCTCAACGACGCAGAGCGCAAGCAACAGCAGCCGCAGCAACATCCACCCGGAGCCCCTCTCTCCTTCCCCTCCTGGTGTTGGCAGCGGCATTGCACACCGGCTCGTCTTTCCTGTTCCCAGTCACGGCCGTGGGGAGGGTGCCACCTTCTTGCAAGACTTGGGCGTCATCAGTACTATCCCAGTCAGCGACGTCAAGTTCTGACGTGGGAGAGCCGGTTTCACAGCCTCCTGAGATCGATGACGATGACGCGGAGGAGGTGTCGGATGAGGGCGATGACCAGCCGAAGAGCCCGGCAGGCCTGACACTCGAGGGGGTGTACAAGCGGCTGAAGCTGGAATCTCTTGGCCTCGACGACGGGACGGTGCAGCTGGATTCGAAGGACAACGACTACGGGGTGAGGAGTGAGGAGCTGAGGAGGTTGTTGATGTTTTCTTCAATGATGATGCGATTTCGTTTGTTCGAACTGGTGTATGATACTCGTGTACTCGTATACCTTATTTCATGAGTTAACATGGGAGAAAGCTAGAGAAAGCACACCCACCGCCGTGTTTATACACTGCTGTACCTGATCTAGATAACACACCACACCCGGTGATATTTTTTTTGTTTCGTTTTTCGACCTTCACTTCATGACGGGGGTGTGCACGTTGAAAGTAGCACACTCCCTACTAACCATCGTTGACGCCGGTAGCACGCCTCCTCGTTTAAAACACCCTCTGCAATCTAGAATCTAGCCAGCAGGCAGGGTCTATTCACACTCCTTAGCAATCAATACCGTTAGCACACCCCCCTCGTTAGCACACCCCCTACATAGCTGCGGGGCTACCGTGCATGGTGCCTATCACCCGGGATGCGTTAGATAGCACACCCCCCTACAACAACAAGTACTCCTTGATGATGTTTTTAAGCTATACCTGGTATGTACCAGGTAACTGCTTTCATCGGGGTGTGCTTTCTTCCGCGTTACACACTCGTGTGCGTACCCGCACGATCTAAGCGTACAGTAGACTACTACGTACTACTGCTGTGACTTACAGCAATATACTACTATTTATACTACCGTAAACTACTATAATACTGTTACTACTGCTGTGTACGAGTTTAATACGTACCTGGTACTGTACCTGGTAGACGCCACAGCAGTGAGGAGTATGCCTACAGAGGATACCGAGAGCCAGGTGTCAGTGGCAGGAGCTACCGGACAAGCCGTAACGCATCTGTACCTGGTGTGCTACATTGCTGTTACAGCAGTGTCACAACACAGACGTCTGAACACCCCTGCTGAAAGCAATCACAACTAATTAAAGATGTCGGGAGGCATGTTAATCGAGGGAAAATGCGCGCTGTCAATGGCGTACGGCCGAGTGACCCACACTGAAACCCAGTGGTTTGGTCTCAATCAAGGCAAAGCAAGACAAATGTGCTGCCCGTCGAGGGGTGAACGTGCTGTCTCCTGATATCTTCGACCACAAGAGGGTCAAGTTCGCGCGCTGGATGCGTCCGAGGGGGGAAGGAGGTGTACTCATTAGCCGCATGTCATGCATGGCCGTAATTGTATAACCGTAGACCCTCGCATACCTATAGACAATGCGGAGACGGAGCACATCGAGTTTTCACCGACTAGGAAGACAGTTGCTTGCGCCAAGCGCGAAGCGGAACGTGAGATGTTCGGCAAGTCGCATGCAGGGTGAGCCGCATCCTGCTAAAAACCGCTTGTGCGCAAGTATGCTTGACCTTAACACCCTTGGTAGCCCTAAACCTAAGGTACCCCTAACTCTAACCCTATAACTCAGTCCGCCTAGGAAATTTCTCGGAATTAAGCTGCCAAGAGGACTTTGTGATATATACATGGACGATTTCGGCGAAAAGGAGCCGAAGCGTAAGCACTACCACGAGTACTACGGCACTGTACGATACACAAGCGCGGTGGGTCCGAAGTGATAGCAGCACGTCAGCCGAAAGTACTGTCTGTGGTACATACATACATACATACATACTACGTACTGTTTTTTGTTTTTGATTTTCTGTTGTAACTGCTTGTAGTCGCGTTTTTTTTTTAAACATGTTGTTTCGCTTCGAGATCCCGCTTGTTGGCCCTCCAGCCCCGGTTTCACTCAGAGCTCCACATTCGTCTACGCGGACGTATGTATATGTATACACACACGTTTTTTTAGAGAAGCGTAACGATAGCCGCCGACCTATTTTCACTGCACTCATGGTGTGTCCTATACCATACTCATTCTGGTATGATACGAGACGCATGTTCCGGAGGGGGGGGGGGGGGGGACCCATGTATAAGTGGGGGGGAGAGGTGCATCCGTTTTTTTTTCCAGAGGCTCCAGACTCGAGCTCTATACTATTATTAGTATTATTACGGGGGACCCTAGTAAATAGGGACCTAGCGGTACACACAATAACCTATATATTTACCTGTTTTTACTAACAATATTTGGTCCTATTTACCATGGGTCATCCGTTATAAGTAAGTTAACCCTAAAAACGGCGTCAAGGAAAAAGCGTACGCTTGTTAATCCCATGCGCCAGCCATCCCATGGCTTAGGTTTAGCTCGATCTATATTTTGGAAGAAAAAAAACCTTGTGCGGCGTGTGCCTTATTGGGTGGTTCCTTCTTAATATTAAGGGGGACCATAGTGAATAGGGACCTAAGGTATACAGAAAAGCCCGTATATTTACATTTTTTTACTGACAATATTTGGTCCTATTTACTATGGTCCCCCGTAATATTAGTCAGTCACAAAATATCGCCTCGGAAGGCAAAAAAGTGCTGTCAAGCACGCCCTATCTATCGTAGCTAAATAAAAGTGTCTGAACCCCCCCCCCCCCCCCCCCCCCCCTGGTGCCATTTATTTATACCGGCGGACGACGCGCGACTGCAGGTCGAAGTCGTGAAGGTGACTTTGCCGCGCGAGCCTTCGCTGGGTTTGCTGATGGAGGAGGTCGCGCGAGGCGGGGACGGTCGCGGCCTGGTCTTGATTTCGGGGACGGCGCCGGGGGGAAACGCCGAGGCTACCGGCAAGGTGAGGGCCATGCTATATACGTGTTGAGGCAGAAAAGGGTGCATTTGGGCCGTCCTAACGTAGAGGGGGTACTTTTGGACCATGCTAAGGTACGTAGAGGGGGTACTTTTAGACCCTGCTAAGGTACAAAGGGGGTACTTTTGGGCTGGTACGTAGAGGGGGTACTTTTGAACCTTGCTGAGGTACAAAGGGGGTACTTTTGGGCCATGCTAAGGTACGCAGAAGGGGTACTTTTGGCCCGTGAGTAGGTAGGTAGAAGGGGTACGTTTGGGCCATGCTACGGTAGAGGAGGTACGTTGGGGGCATTCTAAGGTACGTATAAGGGGTACTTTTGTGCCGTGCTAAGACATGCTAAGGCACACAGAAGGGGTACTTTTGGACCATGCTAAGGTATGAGGGGGTACTTTCGGGCCATGCTGAGGTACGTAGAAGGGGTAGTTTTGGGCCATGTAAAGGTAGAAGGGGTGCCAGCTTAGATACTTGGAGGGGGTACTTTTGGGCCATGCTAAGGTATGAGGGGGTGCGTTTGGGCCATTCTAAGGTACGTAAGAGGCGGGTACGTTTGGGCCTACTCGTAATGTTTTCTGACTGGCTTGAACTCCCTCCTGAATTGAGGAGATGCCCAATATATTTTCAGTTCGACGCGTGCTATTAAATGCGATAGAGGTATACCTTTTTTTGGCTTTTTTTGGCTGAAACGTTTTCTGAATGAAGGGGCTCCTTCACTCAAAAATCGTCGGAATTTCAGTCTTGTGTAGCACTATATTTCGTTGTATGCTTAGGCCATGGGACTGTTCATCGTGTACGTTCGTAGCAGTTTTGTTTCCCAAAAATCAGTTTTTGGGTGGGGTACAGAGCTCCTCAAGTGATAAGTGACCACCCTTAGAAGGCAAAAATGGTGCACCTCTATCGTAGCATGGGGTCGTTTTTTATACGAGTGTATGCTCGTACATACAAGTGTTGCTAATAAAGCACGGCATCAGCTGCGAGTTCGATCGATCGATTGAGTGAGCGGGCGATACCTCAGCGTTGCAAAAGCTGCGTGATACATATAACTATGCCAGCCACGCGCCAACGCGGCGCGTGTTTGCTTTATGATCTATTAATTGTTATCATAGCTTTTTCACATTGCCGAGCTGCTGTTGACATTCCATGCCTTGTTTTCTGTTTGCAACTTTTTTTTTTTTTTTTTCCGACCGCGGGGTACAAGATTTTCCTGGGCGACACGCTTTGCTGGGTCGGCGTGGAACCCGCCGGCATGACCAAGGTGGAGGCGCTAGACTGGGATCAGACCGTCGGCGCCCTGGGGGACTTGTCCGAAGAAAGGTAAGGCTGGCGCCCACCCTGTGTACGTACGTAGCTTTTATCTCTCGCCCCCCCTTCAGAGCCTATGGGCATACGACTACGGCCATGCATGAAAATGAAGTTCCCCCCTTCAGAGCTGCACCCCCTTGGAATTACTTCGTACGGGGTAATTTTTTCACAGGGAAAAAATCGTCCACACGTTGAACATATCGATTTATCTACCGATCATCTAGAGATCATTTACACGTTGATGCGTGTCCTTGCGCCTCTTTCTTACGATCTCCCGCTCGTGTGCTTCGTGTTTTTTTTTGGTGTTTTGTGCCCTGGTTGTGTTCTTACTAGGTTTTCTTGTGTTGTGCTTCTTGCGTTTTCTCGGTACCCTTTGTGTTATGTTATCTCATTGTTCTCATGTTGTTTTGTGCTTGCGTTATTGTGCTCTTGTGTTCTTATGTTTTCGTGTTCTTTGTGTTCTTTGTGTTCTTTGTGTTCTTCGTGTACTTGTCTTGTTATGTTCTTCTGTACTCTCGCATTCTTGTGGTCTTGTGATCTCGTGTTGTTGTGTGTTTATCAGTGAGATCACCCTGGTCATCAAGCGGCTGGTGAAGAGAGAGACCATCAGCGTCAAGTTCGAGCTGCCCGGCGGCACGCGAGACCACGAGATCAAGGCCGGTAGCAACCTGAGGGGGGAGATGATCCGGCTAGACGTACCCGTAAGTTTCCTTCTTAACTCGAAACGCCTCATCGAGGGTTTCGACGCAAGCGTAAGCTTCGGTTGAATCGAACGCCCGAGTCCATTTTTCTGCAGTCAGTCTGCTATCTCGGCTCAGATCTGCGCTCGCGCTTCCATGTACATACACGATGATTATCCACAAACACTTCGTCCATCACAGGTGCGGCGATCACGCCTTTTTTTCGGCCTACAAACATACCACCATCCTCTCTGATGTATCAACTGTAGCGTGTGGGGCCACTCTGGATCGCTGGATCCTGGGTTGTCCTCGGGTTTTCTACTGTTGCGTAGGCATACATGCCGTTGCACGAACCGTGGGGTCGCTAGACGACGTGATACACGGCAGGATCATGAACGCTACAAGGTTCCCCTTCGGGATTGATTGTTGTTGACTTGAAATCCCGGGGGGGGGGGTGTTTGCCGCACGCTCTGAAAAGGGAGAACTAACACAGCAGGCGTTCCTTCCTCGTATATACCAGCTACGTGCTCGTACGTACGTATGTAGCCACCAGACAAGAACAAAGAGCTTTAAAAACAAGGCAAAAACCTAGTAAAAAGCTAAAGAAAATTGAAAGTACGTACGTATTATAGCCACGGGGTCAAGTAACCGGGCAAGTAACACCGACCATCCCAAACGAGTTTATATCGTATATATATATTTGTTTCTACTTCCGGGGTGGGCGCACGTAGTAATGATCAGGTAAGAATAGTTATCAGGACCAACGACGGAGCCAAAAATCTTACATCCCCCCTAATGTGTACACACCACATTTTGCATTTTGTCCTGATTTCTTACTACAATAGCCCACCCGTAGTAGCTACGTCGTGTGAAAGTTGGAGCTCGGCACCGTCTACGCTTTCCCGCTTCTATGGACAGGCCCGCCTGGAATGGATTTCGGGTGACACTCGGGTAGTCAAATGAGTATTCCGATAAAAAAATCGGAAATCAGTTTTTGAATTTTTACGAAAATCGATGAATCAGCGATCAGGAATCGGCAGTCGGTCATTAACATTCAATGGTCGTTCAAGTGCGCGGTATTCATAGTCAGCAATCGGTAGTCGGCAATTCGGGTATTATGATAGCAGAGCTCTATGGATGGTCTACTCGTAAAGCGACCGCAACTCTGCTTGCTATAGCGCAGGAATGCGTACCCAACGAACTGCTGCTGCTGCTGCTGCTGCTGCCGCTGCTGCTGGAATATCGCGTATGGTATCTTCACCGTACATTACGATAACTGCCTCTTGTACCGTCAGATTTTGTTCCCCACCTTAAGAAATATACATCCTTCATCAGGTCCTACAAAACCCGTACAGTAGCGCGTGCGATCGAAGTATCATAACGCAGCTTGAAAAGATGAGTTTCGATAAAAACCCTCGTTTTTCACACCTGTTTGTATTCATTTTGTCTTCTCAATACTGCTACGTATGCTATACCAAATATACGTGTTTTTCTCGTCCGCAAGGTGTACGACCCGCAAACGATGCGATACGACCAGCCGTACGCGACCGGCAACTGCGCGGGAGAGGGCACCTGTGGTACCTGCTTCGTCGAGGTTAGTCCGTACCTCGGTATGTTTTTGGTTTTAGTTTATGTTGTCGCGAGGTTTCAGCAATCACCCGCCCCGCCGCCGCCGCCGCCCCGGCACCTGCTTCGTCAATGTTAGTCGATATTGTGTGTGTTTATGTGTGTGTGTGAGTGTTTTTTTTTTTTTCACCCTGAGGTTCGGCAACCAACCACCCCCCCCCCCCCCCCCCCCCCCCCCCCCCCCCGCACCTGCTTCGTCAATGTTAGTCGATATTGCGTGTGTTTATGTGTGTGTGTGAGTGTTTTTTTTTTTCACCCTGAGGTTCGGCAACCAACCCCCCCCCCCCCCCCCCCCCCCCCCCCCCCCCGCACCTGCTTCGTCAATGTTAGTCGATATTGCGTGTGTTTATGTGTGTGTGTGAGTGTTTTTTTTTTTCACCCTGAGGTTCGGCAACCAACCCCCCCCCCCCCCCCCCCCCCCCCCCCCCCCCGCACCTGCTTCGTCAATGTTAGTCGATATTGCGTGTGTTTATGTGTGTGTGTGAGTGTTTTTTTTTTTCACCCTGAGGTTCGGCAACCAACCCCCCCCCCCCCCTCCCCCATCCCCCCACCCTACATTCTCACTCCATACCTCCCCCTCTCTTCGGCATACTGCCCGGGAACGTGTAACCGGTGACCTGAAGGAGGAATAAATGGTGCATGTTCGCCCCCCTCCTGCTGTTGTTTTTAGTGTTGCTTGTTTTGCTATTGCTGTTGCTATTGTTGTTATTCACCGCCTTGGAGCTGTCGGTTGTTTTTGTCGTCGTCGGTATTGCTGCTGCTATGTTCGCTGTTTGCTGCTGTCGCTGCTGCTGCTGCTGCTGCTGATGTTGCGAGTATGTTTTTGTTGTTTTTGTTGTTGTTGTTGTTGTTGTTGTTGTGGTTGTGGTTGTGGTTGTGGTTGTTATTTTTGGTGTTGTTGTTGTTGCTGCTTTCGCTGTTGCTCTTGGTGCTGTTGTTGCTGCTACTGTTGCTGTTCTTTTATTTGTTGCTGCTGCTGTTCTTATTGCCATTGTCCGTCGTCGTCGTTGTTGTTGTTGTTGTTGCAGGTTCAAGAGGGGGAGGAGCTCCTCTCCCCCCCCGACCGAGAGGAGTTGATGCTGCTTTCGCAGGGACGGCTACCCGTCCGCTGGCGACTGTCCTGCAACATTATCGTCGGGACAGAAAACAAGTCGGGGACCGTGCGGGTCAAGGCGGTGCCGCAGGCACAGTGGAGGTCGCAGCGGAGCAGCAACAAGTGAAACCGTCGGCGACGGCGACCTACTTGTGAAGGAAGCAGCGTATTTGTGAAAGCAGCGGCGTAATTGTGAAGGCAGCAGCGTAATTGTGAAGGCAGCGGTGTAATTGTGAAGGAAGCGGCGTAATTGTTAAGGAGGCGGCGCAATCCTGGCGGCGTAACATTGTTCGTGGGGAAGTTCCCGGGGTTGTTCTTCGTTTTTTAGAATTCAGATATAACCGCGCTTTCAGAGGGCGTTGTGTATGCCACGGAGCCGTGCTTTCGGGCCAGGAAAGCAAGCAGCGCACCGCTTATAGGGACGGCGTTATTGATAGATGTTTGGGCGTTGCGCCGCAGTTGGGTTCGGACTGTTTTTGTTTCGGGGTTGGTCTGTCGCCATCGTCATCGCTGCACGATTTCGTGTCACCGTCACAGGCAAATATTCCACACCTCAGACAGATCATGGTCTATCTATCTACAGATCATCTACATACAGGTCATCTAGATTTCAAGCTGCCGCTATGAGATGGTGTTCAGGATCTGTACGGTACAGATCCAACCCAGAAACTAAAACCTGTCCCAGATCATGCAGGTTACACGGCTCCCACCCGGCAGCATGAGCTAGATCATACAGATCATGCAGATCATCTGCCCCTCCAGGGGATCTTGATCCTAAAGCGGGAATCGACGATCTGTCTGAGGTGTGAAATGTGTCGGTTGGCGGCACGCCTTGTCCCTTGACGGGCAGCGGTCAAGGACAGCCGCCAGTCAAGGTCAAGGACAGCCGTCAGTCAAGGAACTTCCCACGCGAAACCTAGGTAATACTCCGTCTAAAGCGGTCTTGACGGGTCCAAATTAGACCGCGTCGCCCCCCAACATATTTGGTCACGGGGTCACCGTCACGCGGCTTTTGACAGGTGACAGGAGTTGGGGGTTATCGTTTCAGTCGTGATTCCGCAATAGTGTGGGGTTCCCGCAATAGTTGCGGTCAGCATCGCTTGTGGCCGCACTATTGCGGCACCGGCCCTCCAGCAGTGCGGGAACCGCGCTGGTACGGGACCGTCACGCAGCTTTTTGACAGGTGACAGGGTTTGGGGGTTATCGTTAGTTAACTCCTGAACAACACTGCTGATCACGTGGAGGTTGTAGAGGTAAATTGGCGGTGCTCCGCGCGCGGATTGGTGGGTGGGTGGTGGGTGGGTGAGTGAATGGGGTGTGCGCAACCGGTTGGAGTGGAAGAAGAGGTTGATGGGGGAAAAAAAAAAATCGGG